>VDFB02358967.1:0-43147 GCA_007258455.2 Sequoia sempervirens
GAGGAAAAGGACAATAGATCAAGGCTATAGCAACACAGAGATGGTGGAGCCATGTACTTCTAACAAGTGGTTCCATGTGGTCTCCTATCATTTCATAAGCATTGTGGCTATGTACAGCTAGATATTTCATAATAAACTAATCAAATTTGGATCATCAATCAACTAACACTCCAAAAGGATCAATAGTTGGCATTCAAAACTCAGCTAAGGGCAAGTGAGCCAACATTGATCTACCAAAGTAAGGAGCTTCATAATTATTAAACATTTGTCTTAAAGGCATAATTTAGCATTAAAAAATATACTCGAAACACTCAAGGAGATCATGTTGTGGTCTCTTAACATTTTCTAATGTCAAAACCAAGGTTATCAACCTACGAAGAGCACCAATAAGTGAACTGTTGCCCTCTCTCTAGCAATATTGATAAGTTTTGGTTTTTCGAAGGTTGAGTCTGTTAGGGTTTTCTTGGTTCAACATTTTAAGGTTCGACATTCATAAAGAAGAATTTGTTAATTTTGTATTTTTATTATTCATGTTAAACCCTCACAAAATCCATAGGCTTTGTTTAGATAAACTAGAAACCTTGCATTATAGTACCTCTTGTGTTATGGCTCCTAAAACAAAAGTGTCTTCGTCTAAAGGGGAAGCTTCTGCTCCCAAAAGGCCTTTAAAGAAAGACCTCATGGATCAATTACTACCCTCAACTAGTGACAAACCTAAAGGAAAATTGATTCCCAAAGGTTTGCAAGTACCGAAGGGTTTGTTTGACAAGAGATGTTCTATCAGAGATGCCAAATTACCTTATACTAGATTGGAACTATTCTATAGTTTTTTCAGGAATAGAAATATGGGCATCCTAGTAGGAAACCCTTGGAACTGTGACCTAGGAAAGTTGATTGTGCCAAATTTTTATATGGATGTTGACTTTCTTAAGGAAATCACTACTAATTATGACCCAGTCACTAGGACTATAAGAACATATGATGGGAAATAAATGGTCAGAATCACTAAGGAGAAATTGGGTTTCATTTTCCATATCACTAGATGGAGTGATGAAATGCATAAGATAAATGAAGAAACTCTTAAGCAAGAGTATGAAAAAATGAAGATTTCATTTAGATTCCATGTCCTACCGATATTCTTAGCAGAAATTGCAGGTTGAAAGATTGTAATACCTGACCACATGAAAAAGAACCTTTCCTAGTTAACTATTTTGCTCCCTACTTCAAAAGGAATTTCTATTCGATTTTCCAAATAATTGGTTATGATCTTGTTTTTGGAATACTAATGGCATGGATGTATATGGCTACCCATATCTAGCACCCCCAATATTGTGTAGTATATGATTATGCAAGGTTTCTTTCAAAAAGAATGCATGAAGGACTAACAAGGTTGAAGAAGGGTGAATCAAGAGTGAGATTCAGTTGGTATTTATTGTTGATGCACATGTTTCTATACAAGGGTGTAGTTTAATTTGGACATAATATAGTCTTGGAAAGAAAGGTGGGTGATTTAGACTTGCTTGTACAATGTTGGACCACAGTCTTGGACAAAGATGATAGGTTATATGACTATGTGATATTCCAAAATTTGTTTGCTTTTGAACTAAAGAGGGTCTTGACTATGCGTTTACCCAAAATTCCCATAGCTCTGTATGATTTCTTAAGACCCCAAGAGAGAAGGCTTGAGCTAGGAGTTGATCATAATTGGGGTGATGTTATTTCATAACCTGATTATACTATCTTAAGAGTATATGGTCTATGGTAGCACCTCACTTGCTTCCAAAGTTTCTGCCAAAAAGAATTGGTTTCATTGAGGTTATGTAGCAACTAGGAAGTGTAGAAAATGAAAACTTATTGAATCAAGGAAAAGTAGCTTTCTTTCCTTTGTACACTTATTTTTATGATTTTCTAATAACCAAGAGAGGTTGGAATAAAATCCTTGATATACTCAAAACCTACAGCATGTGGAGGTTAGTTGAGAGGGTTAGATATGACCCTGAAGGTTTTATGGCTTAGTTGAAAGAAACAAATAACAACTTAAAAAATTTCTACATTTTCCAATATCCAGAAGATGTAATAATAAATGTTTCAAACACTTTGTAGTAGGAAAAAAGGCTATTAAGATGAATTGCATTCAATAAAATACAAAGAAAAATAAAGCAAGAAGAACCTGATTTCAAAGTTCTCCCAGAAGTTGAAGATATAATACAAAAGGTGGAGAATGTAGCAAGGAATTTTGATTCAATAGTGGGCCAACTTGAAACTAAAGGGGTAATAGGTAAAGATAAAGGGAAAGCTCCAATTTTAGAAAGGCCAAGTGGAGGACAAATCCCTACTATAGGAGAAGAATCTACATCACAAGCCCTTCAGGAACCAAGACTAAAATTCCTTGTAAGGGGAAAAAGTAAGGCAAAGAATGTTGATGAAGCTCCTACTCCCTCTCAACAAGAGGAATAAAGGCCTCCTTCTCTTGTGCCACAAGTATCACCACCATTTCTACCAAGGTTGGAAGAGACTAAAATTGTGAACATTAATTCCCCAACACCTAGTGAATTACCATCAAGGGAGCCACCATTGAAAATACAAAATGTTGAAGCCACAGGTCTAATGGAATATGATTATGAAGGCTCAGATGATGATATCTGAGTGTTAGAATAGGAAATTCAAGGAGTTCCCACTACACCTTTAACAAGGGAAACACATCAATTAGAAACAACATTGAGTAAAGTTGTTCCCACTGGACTCAAGGGAAGAGATGATATGTGGGTTGAAGCATGTGCAAAGTTCTTAGATGATGAATCATTTATAAATACTCAAGCTTTTATGGAATTTGCATATAGGGCTAAAAGAGATGAATATGTAAAAGGTTTGGCCATAGAAAGAATCCTTCGACTAGAAATGTGGGAAGCTATCATCCACAAAAAACTATTAAAAGAAATGAAAACTAGATTTCAGAAAATGAATGCAAAGGAGGGTCGAGAATTGGTAAGGGCTAGTAGCATTTTATTAATAGAAAAATGGGATCTTGCTTCTACCATAGCCTTTGACACAATAAAGAAAAGTGATAGGCCTCTCTATGATACAAAAGAAGAAGTTACACTTGCATTACAGGAGTCTACTTATAGTGAAGATTGGGAAGCCTTCGCTATATGGTCTTTAGCTCCAAGCACAAAAAAGCCCAATATTGTTGAGCATAAACCTAAATACACGGGAGGCCTAATAATAAAAAGTGTGTTAGAAACGTCAGCCTTAGAAGCTGCAAATAATATACAAGGGCCATTGTAGAGTTTGTGACTAAAGAAAAGGATAAGCTCAGGACAAAATGCAATAACTTTTTATTTAAGTATGGAGACCTTGAGCGAGATAATATGCAGTTGCAGAAAAAGGTAGCATTATTGAAGGATATGTTGCAAAGATTGCAGCCTAGAAAGCCTAAGTAGAATGATGTTGATTCCCTCTCTATTTCACAAGAAGTTGTACCTCCAGAGTTTACTGCTGAAGTAAGTTCTTCCTGGTCCATTGTACTATATAACATAGGGAGTGTGTCCATTTCAATAATAGAACCCGATACATCTGAAGGGCCATAGGCTGAAGGGGATGTCAATAGGGATGCGTTGCATAGGAAGCTTAATGAGTACAAAGATAAATGCGATAATCATGATGAGGAGACTTTCAAGAGTAATATGAATATTGTCACAACAGTTCTAGAACACTTGAACAGAAGAATGAATAACAAGTTGAATACTATTCACTACAGTTATTCATCTATGGTGGATGCTATCAGGAATTTTGGCATTGACAAAGAAAGATCCATTCCACTCATGGAAATTTGGATCCCTAGGAAGCAGGATTTGATATTAATGGAAATTGGAGTTAAGAAGGAGCCAAATCCACCTAAAAATTTTAAACCTATTGTACTTCTTGTATGGAAGATTGAAGGATATAGGGGTGATCCCACAATAGTGGTTTACACTTTTTGGCCTAACTGGACACTGATATTTTTTTTTTAATACAATCTCCACATTCAGGCACCTATAGGAATTAAACCGTAAGGAATTTGAAGATGATGTAAACTACAGTCTTGTCACATTTTGTCTGTAGATTCTAAAAATATTTTTTTCAATTTTTTTGGAATCAGATTACACTTCTTTTTCCATCTCCCACAAAAAATTGGTTTTTTTTAAAATAGCATTTTTAAAAAGTGGCCTTCATATACATAACTTTTTCCATGAAGGATAAAATTCCAATTCTTTCAAATTTAGATTTCTAACTCTGATATCTAGTGCTTCCACTTGGTTAGATAGTTTTTTATTGACTATTTTTCTTTAATCAAGTTTCAAAGTCAATCAAATGAATTCAGACCTAGCGACCGTATAACGATAACTTTTACTGTATGTATCGAAATTCTTCTCTTTTTTTTTGTTGGATCAAGGACTTCAATATCTGGTGCACTCATATTTTTAAATTTTTTTTATAATCTTCTATTTTTCCACTTGTGCAGAACAGAGATTTTTGTTTTTCGATAAAAAACCTATATTTAATAAAACTTAAAAATAGATAGATAATAAAACCAAAACATACTAAAATTATATTCCTTGTTCAAGGCTACTTGGATGCTCGTTCTGAAGGCTACTCGATTCAAGTTTGGTTTCTAAATATTCCCCCATTTTCATCCCCAACCAGAGCTTGAAAGAGTAAAATTTTAGGTTTTTTGTGTGTACAAATTAAAAAATTAGGGGAAAAGGGGGTTCGCTAGAACCAGGGGGGTTCTAGCGAACCCCCAGGGGTTCTAGCGAACCAGGGTTCATTCGAACCCTGGTTCATGCGAAACCCCTTAATATGCACATTTCCTTTGTTTTTTGGGCAGGAAATGTGGGCCCAATAGTTAATGGGTTCGCTCGAACCCTAGTTCTGTCGAACCCCTTTATGGTTCGGTCGACCATGTAGGTTCATGCGAACCCCTAAAACCAATTTTTTTGCCATGGGGTCATTTTTTCTCAAATTTCCTTCCTCTTCAAAAGTGTAAACCACTTATGTGGCTTCACCCATAGGGGAAATATTAAACAATTGGAGAATAAAATAAAGGAGCTAGTAAAATCCTTCCATGAATCAAATCATGGCCTTGTTCCATCCATTTTAAGAGATGATAATAGCATTAAAACTCTACATGAGTGGAAAAATGAAATGAATCGGGTTATTTCAGATTAGGCTTTGTGAACTTGTCAAAAATTTGATATGGAGACATTGAAGAGAAATATGGATATGTTAGTTCATGTTGAGACTGTCCTACTAGAGTTTGATAAGGAAGCTAACTAGATTGTCACCAAGTATGTGCCTTATAGAAAGAGTGTTGATGAAGTCATGGATTTCGATTGACCCACTGAAGATGAATTCCTAGCATGGAAGGGAAGGTACTTGGAATCTGAGTGGGATGTCTGACATAAAAGGTGGCAGGTTAGTATTTTGAAATTTTGAAATCTGTAGTCATGATAAATAACAGATAGATGGGAATGCACTACATATCCTAGATTTAGTACAAATTAGGGTTTTGATAAAGTATGCAAAATATAATGCATCTTCTCCAAGTTGAATTGATGATAAGGCTATAGATGTGGAAATATCTATTGACTTTTCCTTTTATGTTTCTTTCATGCTTTCCATCTTTCACTTTGTGTGCGTGGGCACAAATTTTAAGGCAATTGTTTGGTTGTACCCATTTTGAAAATTGGACCAAATCTCCAACAATGAATGAAGACTACTTTTATTTTCCCACATGACTCCCACCTTTTAGGAATGCATTGTAACTGAATGGGAGAATCTTAGTTATGGCTATCCAATAGGGTTTTGACATGTGTACTTTCTGGCCCGAGGCTTGTTTTTCTCCTTCATTTCTATAAGAAGGAATTCAGGGCCAGAAAGCGGGGGTTCATTGTTTTGCAATTAACACTGTGAATTGTAAGGGAAATACTAAGTATGTTTTAGAGTTTTCTTCTTAAGTTAGAGTTCATTGTTATCGATGTAATTTTGATAATAGTATCGAAAATACAATACATAGTAATACCAATTTCATGGCTATTGTCTCTCTATGTACTCATTTTATGAGTTATGAACAAAAGCAATATAGGATTCCTTTTGTTTGTCTCTATTATTTCTAAATGGATGATTGATTTCATTCTTGCTTATTGATTCAATGAATTATTGTAAATGCTTGGACAAAATTGTTAACTCATAAAATCAAGTGCTAGGATATCTGTAAGTAGTAATGATGATGAATGTAATAGGGGAATGTTGTAATGCAGTATTTCTTATGACTATATGTTGCTATTGTTGAGTTGTTATCTGGTTATATAGGTTGATATTGACTTCACTGCTTGGGATAAAGGAATTGGTTCATATAGAGTACTTGTGGCTTAGTTTTTGTGTTGATTCATTAGCTAATCACTTTTAATTTACAAATTCTCAAATGGATACCACTGTAGTTGTTTTGTGTTGAAGATTTTCCTTCTCATGCTCCAAGTATAGGACATTGATAAATAAGTTTCCAACTTATTTGTTGTGCTATGTTGTTGAGTAATTTTATGAGAAGTATCTATTATTGACAATGTATCTGATTATAATTGTATGAATTTGGTGCAGGAGCACCTAGGTTGACCTCCACCTTGTTTGTTCACAATTTTGGCTTGTACTGACCTTAGCCAAGTCAGGGATTTTGATGTGTTTACATTGGACCTTAGAAGGTCTTGTTGGTGTGGATGAGTTAGTCATTAGGGATATACCATCTTAGTTAATCACTAGTGTTAAATTTTACTTTATGTAGCTTTAGACAACTTATGTTTGAAAGTAGGGTGTTAAATGTGTTTTAAACACATAGTCATTGTTTAAAAGATGCTAATGGTAGGTTAAGGGAGTTTTTGATTTGTAGTTAAGGTGTTAGAGGTCCAAAGATTTAGGATCATGGCATAATGGAAGTTGCAAAGTGTTGTTGCAAAGTTGCATGGCAAGATTTATGGAATTGCATGCAATTTAGTGATTAGAATCCCTTAAACTCAGGAATAAGGGCTCGAGCAACTTCCCTTGAATGATGGAGAAGCATATAAAAGTAGTGAAGACTCATAGTTAGGAGTTATTTTTTATTGTAATCAAATTTTGTGGTGTGGAATAGAAGGCAGATTGCAGATTTCTGTGTTTTCCTGCAAACCCCGTGTGTTTTCAGAACAGTGATATCTTATGTGTTAAATGCATTGATTTGGGCGTTGGATCAGAGTTTAAATAAAAAATTATAGCATCTTTTATTTTGTAAATAGTTCATTGACTAAGAATACATGCATTGTAGTTAAGCTTTGAATTGCAAGGAATAGGAAAAGACTGCATTTTTTGTGTTTCACCCGAGTTCTTGAGAAACAGTCATAAAAGAGGCACTGTATATCCCGATTCCTCACTGTTTCTATGTTTATTGAATGGTAAAGAGTGTATTCCAACTTGTGTTCAAGAGGCTTTGAGTTGTTTTAGTGTTTTGTGATCATAGATTAGATTGCAGAGTCTTATTTTCTTTATTTTGTACAGTCAAGCAAATAAATGGCTCCCCTCTAAACTCTGTCTGCGGGATTTCCCTAAGAACAGTAGAATATGAAAGGGGAGCCACACTTTTGTGTAGATTTAGAAGTAGGAAATCTTGAGAGCCAAGCTATGCTTTGCAAGACCAAACCCTAGGCGAGCTATTGTAACCCGGTTAGGAGTTTGGTAGAGTAAAATTGTGAACTTAGGCAGGGGATATAGGCACTGTACGAAATCCATACGATTCCAGGTAGGATTAGGCAAGATCTTGGACTGACAAAAGGTTTGAAGCTTTAATCAAACTTTTGGTAGGAGATTTGAAACAAAGAATAGAGAAACCCTAGGGATTAGGTCAATTAGGCCTATTTCTCCTTGATTCTAGGAAGGCACTATATGGAACTGAAGAAGGCCATAAATCTAGTGCAAGATTTAAAAGTCCCAAAAGGGTGTCAGAAAATGTGTTTTTGTTTGCTAGGTTGTGTGGAGATTTTGGGCAGAAAAATCAAAATAGTGACTGGTAAGGGCTAGTAGAAACTAGGCCCTCTCAAGACAAATCTAGAGATCGGGTAGTTTGAGGACAGTAGAACCACCAAGATGGATTCAAATGGAGGTGAAATGCATGGAAACAAAGCATCTATCTCCCCTGCAAAGAGTTCAACTCAGATGGAGACATTGGCACTTAGACCCTTCTAAGTCCAAGGAAGAGTAATCAAGTTGCAAGAAGGTGTTTGTCTACCCAAGGTAAAGCACAAGGTAGGAACTCTTTGAGAAGAGTTGGAGTAGGGTTTGGTCAATCTCCAAGCTCAAGAGGAACCCATTGGGGATAGGTTCCAGGAAGGAGACAGAGTGAAAGGTCTTCTTGGATTTGTGCAAGCAACCTTGGGTTTTTTCTTACACCATATTGGTATCAGAGCTTAGATTGATTCAAGGCTTGTGATTAATGTTTCAGCCCACTGAGTCAGTTGGAGAGAACACACCAGAGGAAGGAAGCATGGTGACAAATGAAGAGGTAGCTAAAAAGGTAGAAGAACAAGAGGAAGATAACCGGATGCTCAGAGAAAGGATATCTCAAATGGAGAAACTCTTGGATGAAGTCCGTGAGACAACAGATAATGTGAAGGACAAGATAAAGCAGAAGGAAGAGCAGGAAGCCAAGGAAAAAGAAGAGGATTTCTCCAAAGCCTGATCTTGTTCTTGCTGAAGAACCATTCTTGAAGGAATTGCAAGCTTTGAGTGGTAAAGCATTGGAGGGTGTGCCACTTTTCAGTGGACAAATGGACCCTGATTCAGTTGTAGACTAGATTGAGAGCATTGAAAATCACTTTGGATGTGATGGCATAACAGAGGCCCAAAAGGTAAAGGTGGCCAAGGCAAGGTTGAGAGGTGCAGCTCTCACATGGTGGAAGTTTGTACAATTTGAAAGAGAGAAAGAAGGAAAAGGTCCCATAGTTTCATGGAGAGGAATGGTGACTAAGATAAGGAAAACTTATCTCACTGATGATTATGAAGTCTAGTTGCATAGGAGAAGACACAATCTGAGGCAAAAAGACATGGATGTTCAAACATATACAGAGGAGTTTCAAAAATTGTGCCTTAGATCAAAAGTGGTTGAAGATGAGAGTATCAAGTTAGCAAGGTATCTAAATGGACTCAAATGGTCTATTCAAGAAGACATGATTTTGGTAAAATTCAAATTAGTCTTCCAATGCTATCAAATGGATTTGAAGATAGAGGAGAAAGGAAAAAAGAAGTAGGAACAAAACCCCAAAGGTAGAGGTAAAGGGAAAGACAACAGAGGACAAAGAGGAAGTTATAGTGGAAGAAGCTCAGAACCAAGAGCCCAAGGAGAAGTCATATTTTCTGAACAACAAGAGGGAAGTTCTAGTAGAGGTGGTAGAGGAAGAGGTTCCAGTTCCAGAGGAAGAAGTGGTCGACAAGGAAGAGGCAGCTACTTCACCAACATGAAATGTTACCACTGCAACCAATTGGGACACTCGGCCTAGATAGATGCCCAGAGAAAGGTAGCACTTCTCATGGAGGAGATAGGAGAACTAATCTGATTCAAGATGAGACTACTGCAGCAAATAAACAACCTGAAGTACCATTGAACTTAGAGGAAGGTTTGAATCTCATGATGAGGAGGACTTTAATCAAAAAATCGGTGAAAGAAGAACCAAGCCAAAGGAGGTCCTTGTTTAGGATAAAGTGCAAGATGATGGGGAAAGTGTGTAAGGTCATCATAGACTCAGGTTCAACTGATAATATTGTGTCAGAGGAGGCAGTCAGCAAGCTGAAATTGACAAGAATACCTCACAATAATCCTTACAAGGTCACATGGCTCAATAAGGGTCAGCATGTCTTGGTGAATGAACAAGCATGGGTGGAGTTCTCAATTGGTAGGTACAAGGATAAATTATTGTGTGATGTGTTACCTATGGATGCATGCCACTTGCTCCTAGGTAGACCATGGCAATTTTACCGCCAAGTTGTGCATGATGGAGCTAGGAATTCCTACACCTTCAAGAAAGACAATGTAACCTTCAAGATTCAGTCTTTGATAGAAGATACAGAGGTGTAGACAGCAGGTTCTAAACTGCTCATGGTGAGTGAAAAAGAGTTCTTAAAAGCTTTGGAAGAAGGAGAAGGAGTTGGCTATGCAGTGATGATCAAGCCAAGAGAGGTAAGCAAGGAGAAGGCAGCTGACAAGCAAGAGTTACCCAAGGAGATACATAATTTGTTGCAGACCTACGAAGGTATTGTAAGTAGTGGTCAACCAGCAACCTTACCTCCTAAAAGAGCCATAAGTCATAGGATAGACTTGATACCAGGAGCCACCCTTCCAAACAAAGCAGCCTACAAGATGACACCTCAACAAAATGAGGAAATAGCCAAGCAGATTCAAGAACTTCTTGACCAAGGTCTCATTAGGAAAATCATTAGTCCATGTGCAGTTCCCACTGTCTTAGCACCTAAGAAAGGAGGAGAATGGAGGCTTTGTACAGATTCCAGGGCAATAAAGAAGATAACCATCAGGTATATGTTCCATATCCCTAGGATTGAAGATCTCATGGATTGTCTAGGTGAAGCTAGGTACTATACCAAGATAGATTTAAAGAGTGGTTATCACCAAATTAGGATACATGAGGGTGATGAGTGGAAAACAGCCTTCAAAACCAATGAGGGTCTCTATGAGTGGCTAGTTATGCCATTTGGATTATCTAATGCCCTCCACATTCATGAGACTCATGAATGAAATCCTCAAAGACTACATTGGCAAGTTTGTAGTAGTGTATCTTGATGATATACTAATTTATAGCAGAACAAAAGAAGAGCATCTTCAACACATTGAGTTGATTTTCAAGAAGTTGCAAGAGGAGAAGTTGAAGATCAATCTAGAAAAGTGTGAGTTCATCAAAACAGAGCTGGTGTACCTTGGATTTGTACTATCACATGGCAACTTGAAGATGGATAGTAGCAAGGTAGAAGTCATTCTCAATTGGCCTACTCCAAAGACATCAACAGAGGTAAGAAGCTTCCATGGTCTTGCTCAGTATTATAGGAAATTCATAAGACAGTTTAGTGCTATTTGTGCTCCCATGTTGGATACCATTAAAGGAGGAATGAAAACCAAGTTTGTATGGAATGAGCAAGCTAACAAGAGTTTTGAATTGCTGAAGGAAAAGATAGCTACCCAACTTGTTTTGGTGTTGCCAAGCTTTGAGAATTTATTCACCATTGAGTGTGATGCAAGCAATGTAGCTATTGGAGCTGTTCTTAGTCAAGAGGGCAGACCGGTGGCTTTTCATTTAGAGAAGCTAAGTGAAGCCAAGAAGAAGTACTCTTCTTATGACCTTGAGATGTATGCATTGGTCCAAGCTCTAAGGAAGTGGAGGCACTACTTGCTTCCCAAGGAATTCATTGTGTATTCAGACAATCAAGCACTCAGTTTCCTGAATTCACAAGAGAAGTTGAGTCACAGACACATGAAATGGGTGGAGTATTTGCAAGCTTACACCTTCAATATCAAGCACAAGAAAGGAGCTCTCAACAAAGTGGCTGATGCATTGAGCAGAAGGGTCCTCACAATTCAAGAAATTCAGTTGAAGAGCATGGGAATAGATCACTTCAAAGATCTATATGCAGATGATGAAGACTTTGTAGATATTTATAAGGTATGTCTTGAGTATAAGAACCATTTCCATAGAAAATATGTTGAATATACCTTGCAAAGTGATTTATTGTTTAAAGGGAATCAACTTTGTGTTCCTAGAGGTTCTATTAGGGAGAACTTGATACAAGAGAAACACAATGGTGCATTGAGTGGTCATTTTGGGATCACCAAAACTCAAGAACTGGTTCAAAGGTTTTACTATTGGCCAAGGATGAATCTAGATGTCAGGAGGTATGTGGAGAGTTGTGTGGTGTGTCAAAAGGCAAAGGGCACTTCTTCAAATGGAGGCCTATACCAGCCACTGCCTATCCCTTCTAGGCCATGGGAATGCTTGAGCATGGACTTTATAGTTGGTTTACCCAAGACAAAGCAAGGTATGGACAGTGTTTATGTTGTTGTAGATAGATTCAGCAAGATGGCTCACTTTGTACCCTGCAAAAAAACCAATGATGCCAGTCAAATAGCCTCTCTTTTCTTTAAGGAGATAGTCAGGATTCATGGCTTACCAATCAGCATTGTATCAGACAGGGATACTAAGTTTATGAGTCATTTTTGGAAGACTCTTTGGCAAAGAATGGGCACCAATTTGTCCTTTAGATCTGCATACCATCCCCAAACTAATGGTTAGACCGAAGTGGTAAATAGAACTCTTGGAAATCTCTTGAGATGCTTGACCAAGGAGTATGGTCAACAATGGGATCAGATTATTGGGCAAGATGAATATGCCTATAATGATACAGTGAATAGATCCACAGGGAAGAGTCCCTTTGAAATTGTTTATGGTCTACATCCTAGAGGGGTTTATGAGCTGAGAGATTTGAAGGATGGAGTCAAGGGAAGTGGATATGCAGATGATTTTGCTTGTGCAATGTAGGAGATTCATGAGACAGTCAGAAAAACCTTGGAAAAAAATACTATGAAACATAAGGTTAAGGTGGATGATCATAGGAAAGAGGTCCAATTCAATGTTGGAGATCTAGTAATGGTGCATTTGAACAAGGATAGATTGCAAAAATGAGTTCCTAACAAGTTACAAATGAAGAGGATAGGTCCCTGTCCTATCTTGGAGAAGTATGGAAGTAATGCATTCAAAGTGCAATTACCAGATGACAGTGGACTGTCCCCTATTTTCAATGTTGCAGACCTTGTACACTACAAAGGGCCACCACTAAACATGGATCAGACCATCCATGAAGTCAATCAAGATGTAGAAGGACTTAAACTGCCTACAGTCATAGTCAAGCAAGCTGATAAAATCTTAGATACCAGGGTCTACAAGAAGAAAAGGACCAAAGAGTATAAAGAACACCTGATCAAGAGGCATGGACAACCTGATGCAGATACAGTATGGATCAAGGAGGTAGAGTTCAAGAAGTTGGGCTTTGATCCTAACTTACTCAATCCAAGGATGGATTGAAGTTTTCTGTTTTGGGGAGGATGGTGCAGGAGCACCTAGGCTGACCTCCACCTTGTTTGTTCACAATTTTGGCTTGTACTAACCTTAGCCAAGTCAGGGATTTTGATGTGTTTACATTGGACCTTAGAAGGTCTTGTTGGTGTGGATGAGTTAGTCATTAGGGCTATACCATCTTAGTTAATCACTAGTGTAAAATTTTACTTTATGTAGCTTTAGACAACTTATGTTTGAAAGTAGGGTGTTAAATGTGTTTTAAACACATAGTCATTGTTTAAAAGATGCTAATGGTCGATTAAGGGAGTTTTTGATTTGTAGTTAAGGTGTTAGAGGTCCAAAGATTCAGGATCATGGCATAATGGAAGTTGCAAAGTGTTGTTGCAAAGTTGCATGGCAAGATTTGTGGAATTGCATGCAATTTAGTGATTGGAATCCCTTAAACTCAGGAACAAGGGCTCAAGCAATTGCCCTTGAATGATGGAGAAGAATCTAAAAGTAGTGAAGACTCGTAGTTAGGAGTTAGTTTTTATTGTAATCAATTTTTGTGGTGTGGAATAGAAGGCAGATTGCAGATTTCTGTGTTTTCCTGCAAACCCCGTGTGTTTTCAGAACAGTGATAGCTTATGTGTTAAATGCATTGATTTGGGCGTTGGATCAGAGTTTACTTAACAAATTCTAGCATCTTTTCTTTTGTAAATAGTTCATTGACTAAGAATACATGCATTGTAGTTAAGCTTTGAATTGCAAGGAATAGGAAAAAACTGCATTTTCTATGTTTCACCCGAGTTCTTGAGAAACAGTCATAAAAGAGGCACTGTATATCCCAATTCATCACTGTTTCTATGTTTATTGAATGGTAAAGAGTGTATTCCAACTTGTGGTCAAGAGGATTTGAGTTGTTTTAGTGTTTTGTGATCATAGATTAGATTGTAGAGTCTTATTTTCTTTGTTTTGTACAGTCAAGAAAATAAATGGCTCCCCTCTAAACTCTGTCCGCGGGATTTCCCTAAGAACAGTAGAATATGAAAGGGGAGCTACACTTTTGTGTAGATTTAGAAGTAGGAAATCTTGAGAGCCAAGCTATGCTTTGCAAGACCAAACCCTAGGCGAGCTATTGTAACCCGGTTAGGAGTTTGGTAGAGTAAAATTGTGAACTTAGGCAGGGGATATAAGCACTGTATGGAATCCGTATGATTCCAGGTAGGGTTAGGCAAGATCTTTGACTGACAAAAGGTTTGAATCTTTAATCAAACTTTTGGTAGGAGATTTGAAACAAAGAATAGAGAAACCCTAGGGATTAGGTCAATTAGGCCTATTTCTCCTTGATTCTAGGAAGGAACTGTACGGAACTAAAGAAGGCCAGATATCTAGTGCAAGATTTAAAAGTCCCAAAAGGGTGTTAGAAAATGTGTTTTTTTTGCTAGGTTGTGTGGAGATTTTGGGCAGAAAAAGAAAAATAGTGACTAGTAAGGGCTAGTAGAAACTAGGCCCTCTCAAGACAAATCTAGAGATTGTGTAGTTTGAGGACAGTAGAACCACCAAGATGGATTCAAATGGAGGTGAAATGCATGGAAACAGAGCATCTATCTCCCCTGCAAAGAGTTCAAGTCAGATGGAGACATTGGCACTTAGACCCTACTAAGTCCAAGGAAGAGTAACCAAGTTGCAAGAAGGTGTTTGTCTACCCAAGGTAAAGCACAAGGTAGGAACTCTTTGAGAAGAGTTGGAGCAGGGTTTGGTCAATCTCCAAGCTCAAGAGGAACCCATTGGGGATAGGTTCCAAGAAGGAGATAGAGTGAAAGGTCTTCTTGGAGTTGTGCAAGCAACCTTGGGTTTTGTCTTACACCATAATTCCTAAGTATATATTGTTGGATCACCCTCCTTGGTTTCACAGAGCCTAAAGTGTAGGAGTAGAAATTTTGCAACTTCCACTAGTTCATTTACCAATCCATTTGGAGTACTGATTGTTAAAGTCCATAGGTATTTCTGGAGATTAGTTTGGTTCTTAAGAAATAACTGATAGATTGGTGACTCTGCTGGGGAATAGCTAAATCCAAAGTCTCTAGTTCAAATCCAGTATAGTTAGAGTCAAGTGTTTGTTATGATATTCTTTTCCATCTAAAAAATAATTGGTTTAAATTCTATTGTATTAGTCACATTGTACTTAGTCTTGTGTGTCATGTCTTGTTTCATTTTGTCACCTTGTGTCGGGTTATGTTTAAAATCTTTTCTGAAGTTACAAGTACAAAGTCAAAGTGAAATCACTTTCTATTTCCCAACATTCTGGGTGGCGACTCTGAATTCTGTATTACTAGTGCAAAGAAAAGTTCCAAAAAAGAATTTAAGAAGAAGTATTTTGACACATCTAACATCATGAAGAAGACCATAAGTTATGCAAAGAAGCATCCTAAGTAGAAGGTAGAATCTGAACCTACTAAAGAGAAGCAACCCACCTGGGTAAAGAAGAGCTCTAAATCGGGTAAGTCTGTTTACTCTCTTGCTGATGCATCTCCTACATTTAATGTTGAAATAAGTAGTGCCAGTATCCATGAAAAGGCACATGAAGTTTAAGGGTCTAACATAGACCAAGGAATTTTTCCTGTTGAACAAGTGTTTGATAATGAGATTAATATTTCAAGAGAGGAGGACAGGTGGGAGTTTTCGGGTAAGAATAAGAAGTTATCAGAGCATTCAACCCTTAGAGTTGGCTCCATTTTTAATGGAAAAAATTTTAAGCCAAGAGGTGAATCTCTTGATGTAGAAGTGCATCTTTCTCTTGAGGAAGATCCTTTGACTGGCCCTAGTACACTCCTTCCCCAAGTGAGCCTAGTGATGTTCTAGAAAATGAGGAAGATATAGATAAAGACATGAAAGCTATAGAAGAGGAAGAAATAAGGCTTCAAGAAGAAGGAGAGAATAGAATGAGGGAGTTAAAAGAAAGGGAAGATAGGATTAGAGATAAGCATCTTGAGAGAGATGATAGAAAACAAAAATTGGAGAAAATGAGAGAAGATGTTGCTAGGCGTAAGAATTTTGAGGAAAAAAAATTTAAATTTTCTTCTAAAATGATCAATGATATTCCTGAAGTAATAGTTTCAATGGGAACCTCAACTACTGATACCTACACAAAATTTGTCTCAACTACTAGAGCCTCAAATCCTCTTACTACTACTAAGAAGACATCATTTGTAGATCATAGGAAGAAACCCATTGATCATCCTAAGAAAAATACCTTCAATACAAATACCAATACCAATACCTCATCTGCTGAAATCCCCACACACAAGGCCAAAATAAATCCAACTCCATCTACTACATCTCCAAATCCTAAGATATTGAGATTATAGTTGGCGAATGAAAAGTTCAAGAAGATTTGGAAAAATATGATATGATAGCTTCTAATGCAGAGATGGCTAGGAAGATTTCTTATCTAAAAATTTCCACGCCCACTCTAGATTCTTCAAGCTTTGAACATACTAATAATAACATAAGAAGAAGTCTGATGAACACACTCCTAGTGGAGGTGGTGGTGTAGATCAACATGGTGGTGGTGAAGGAAAAAACAAGAATAATAATTCTTATTTTGAGGATGATGAAGGAAACAAGAAAGAAGGTGGTGATGGTGAAAGTGGAAAGGGTAAAATAGTAGCCACTCTAACAACAAAAGAGATGATGAGAAAAGAGATGTTCATAGGGATCGACATACTAGGAGGCCACTCCAAGTAGATAGATACCAGAAATTGTGTTTCACCAAAATACCTAGCTACCCAAACCCATTCCCTAAAGATTTCAGACCTGCTCTAGTTAGATTCTCTGGTAATAATTCCTTAAGTGGACAAGACTATCTCAAATCCTTTTCTAATGTTATAGATGATTTTGAGGTCGAAGCAGAAGATGTCATGATGAAGTTGATTATGCAGTCTCTCACTAAAGATGCTCGAGAGTGGTATAGAATTTTTCCTTCCAAGAGCATTGTCTCTTGGGAGGAATTCAAAAGGATATTTAGAGAGAAATATGGTGACAAGAATGATTCAAGCTTTATTTTGAATCAATTTAATAATATTGATAAAGGTTCTAAAAAATCTATTGTTGATTTTAATACAAGGTTCCAGAAGGCTAGGAAAATGTTGCCTCCTCATTTACAATTGAATGATCATGTATGTTTGGTAAACTACTACAATTATTTTGATGCAAAAATGAGTTACTGTTTGCTAGATAAGAATCCTCAGTCATTGAGGGAAGCCTTCAAGATGGTGGAGCATATTGAAAATATTAGCAGAGCAACTAGTAAAGTTGGCAAAAGAGATGATCCAAAATTCTTCAAAAGTTCAAAAAAGGAAGATAAGAGTTCAGGAGCTAAGGGGAACACTTTTGAGGATAAGATTGATAATTTTATGAAGACTATTTAAGTGAGAAAATTGTAAAGCAAGAAAAGGCTCAGCCAAAAAATCATCAAAGGAATGAAAGACCTCCTAGGTTGCAAGACAACCCATATAATACCAATTCGTATAATCGGAAGTCTATTCCTAATAATCCAAGAAATATTCAAAACAAGGTTCCTCCAGACCCTTTGTAGAAGAATTCGGGAAATTATGTTGAAGACGCCCCTTGGTACTTGGTTTATCAAATGCCACATTCTCATCATCAATGTGTAGTGGCACAAATGGTTGAAGTAGATGAAGATATGACTAAAAAATGTGATCAAAAAAGGGAGGAGGATGTTGGTGTACTTATGGTTATGTGTGATTATGATGTTGCAAACAGTGAATGCTCTTTGGATGAGGACTCTTATGAAGTGGGCGTAGATAATCAAAGGAAAATTGTTGGTACATATCATCAACAAGTTCTTTCTGATGAGGATGCTAAGAGTTTTGTTGAGGTTTACAATTTGGAAGCAATTGAAGATGGTGTGTCACTAAGAAGACCCTTAGATAAGGAGATTGTGAAATATACTGCAGTCATGGCCGCCCAAGCTAGAAGTTCTTATCATTTGAGGAACAGAACAATCAATGGTGAACAAGGTAGTCCTGTTGGCCTTTTCATCAAAGAGAAGAATGTCAAGAACAAAGAGCACAAGCCTGATGGAAAAACATAAGTTTTCAAAGCTAAAGAAGGTGGGGGAGATAAAATTTGGGCTAAAAGAGTAGAGAATCCAAAAGCTACTCAAGAATCCAAATCTCCTGCTGTAAAGATAAAGACACAGAAGCACAACCCTAAAGTTTCAAGGAAAGATGCCAACTAGAGGATTGAAGTACCCAAAAATCAACATAAGGAGAGAAACAATGAACAAGGTATGATCCCAATTGAATTACCCAAGTATACTTATGTTGATATGTTTCAATTACTTAGCCAAGTAAAAGTATTTGTGCCATTCCTTGAAATGATGAGAATAGAAGAACATAAGAATAAGGTAGTAGCACTTATCAATGGTGCTATTATAGCCTCTAATTCTTTAGTGGTGCCCACTGCACCCAAACTAAGTGAAAAAGGTAAGAAAGAAAAGGAAGTTGAAGGAGTTATCACTGGGATTCCCCATATCTTCTCAGGGAATTTAGTAACTACTTGCCCTAATAAGATAGATCTATTTTTTTCTCACTTTAATTGTTGGGGAAAATTTTATAAAAAATTGTATTATTGACTCTAGAGCGTCAAATAGCATCATGATAGCTAACATTATGGAAGCATTAGGACTGAAATTTGATAGCACTCATGGTAAGTGATATGCTATGGATTCAAGAGAATTCCCTGTTATTGGAGTGATAAATGAACTTCCATATAGATTAGCATCCCACCTCGACAAAGAGTTTTAGATGAGTGTGGTGGTAGTGGATATCCTACCTAATTATGGAATGTTGCTATCTCAGAAATGGAGTGCATCTATGGGAGGAAGTATTCAATGCGACATGTCTTATGCCGCATTTCCCATTAATGGTAAGTATTTTCAAGTAATGAGAGAACCAAGAGTCCCACATATGTTGGAACATGTTCCTGAAGATGATACAATTCTTTTTGTAGAAACTGACCTTAGTAATTTCAAAATGGAAGAAGTACCAAAAGAAATTGATAGGTTTCCTACACTAATAGAAAATGAAGTAAGATTATTTGATAAGGATGGACTTTGGAAAATGTACTTCTATGGTGCAAATTCCAAAGAAGGGTCTCCAGTGTAGGGATATTATTAGTATTACCTAGTGGCAGTACTTATAAATTCTCTTTCACATTGTCCTTTGTCTGTACAAATATTGTGGCAGAGTATGAAGCTTTATTATTGGGGTTGAGACTGGCTGAGAAGCACAAAATAAGAAATTTAATGGTGATTGGTGATTTTGAGCTTATGATATCCCAAGTAATATCTAAGTATTCCTGCAAGAATAATAGACTAAAGTAATGCAGAAATGATGTCTGGGATTCCATTGAGCAATTTGATGCTTTTGGAATTGACTAGATGGAAAGAGTACAGAATAGAGTAGTTGACTTACATGCTAACATTGAATTAAGATCCGATGATATAACTTTCATAGGAATCACTAAGGTTGAGATACAGACAAGGCCTTCGATTCTTGATAATGTGCAGAACTGGTAGATCTTCAATGATGATGAGGATATTTTCAAATTTTTGAACTATGTTGATGAATATGAAGGTCAGGAGATTGACTTTGGTGGATTTGTTCAAAATATTGATGGAAAGGATGTGGTATTTGGAAAAGAATTCATCTAGTTAAAAACAAATAAAATCCCCAAGGGCCTTGTAGCACTTCAAAAGGTTTTTGACAGTCAAGATAAAAGCAAGACCAAGACAACTGCTACTCACCTAGAAGACCTAGAGGAAGTAAATTTGGGGATGGAAAATTCCCCTAAGAAAGTTTATGTAGGAAAGAAGATGAAGCCAAAGGTGAAGGAAATGTTAATTTCCTTGCTTAGAAAATACAGACATGTCTTTTCTTAGTCATATGATGACCTGAAAGGTTATAGAGAGGAATTGTTTTAGCATGAAATTCCTTTCAAAGAGGATGTTAAACCTTTTAGGAAAAAGCAGAGACCCATCAATCCTACTATAGCTCCCAAGATGCAAGAGGAATTGGTGAATTTGAGAGATGTTGGTATTATAAAAACCATTAGAAACTCTTCATGGGTATCCAATCTGGTACCAGTAAGAAAAAATAATGGTGACATAAGATTGTGTGTTGATTTCAAGAACCTGAATATATCCTCATTAAAGGATAATTACCTATTTCCAAACATGGAAACCATGTTACAAAAGGTGACTAGTTGTGAACTAATGTCAGAATTCCTTTTTTCTTAACAAATGCAAGTTCCACCTTTCAAAGAGCTATGGATGTAGCTTTTGCCAATTTTATTGATTTATTTATGGTTGTATATCAAGATGACCTAATCGCTTACTCCAGAAAAGAAGATCATTGTATGCATTTGGAAAATGTATTTTTCAAGTCACTAGAGTATGGGATATCTTTGAATTCAAAGAAATGTGCTTTTGGGGTAACCGAGGGAAAGTTACTAGGGCACATTGTGTTGAAGGAAGGAGTAAAAATAGACCCTGAAAGAGTGGCATCCATAGATAAAATCCCTTAGCCAAAAAATGTCAAGGGCATTCAATCATTTTTTGGACAAATAAATTTTCTGAGAATGTTTGTGACTAACTTTGCAGAAATCACAAGACCTATTTCCAAGATACTAAAGAAGGGAGAAAAGGTGCTTTGGAGTGAGGAGCCTAGCCAGGCATTCAAAAAAATTTAACAAGCTATTAAGGAGGCTTCAATATTAAAATCTAGTGATTTTTCCATGCCAATGCACATTTTTTCTTTTGCTTCTTTTCATACAATTGCTGATGTTGAGTTACAAAAAAATCAAGAGGTATTTGAACAACCCATTGCATTCTTTAGAACATCTTTACAAGCTATAGAGCTGAAATATGATATGACTGAGAAGCAAGTGTATGCTCTACTTAAGGTTGTAAAGAACTTTAGGAATTACCTACAAGGAGCTACTATCATAGCTTTTGTACCAAGTGTTGCTATGAAAAATATTTTCACTCAGCAGGAGACTACAAGTATAAGGTGTAGATGGATCAACAGGATCCAAGAATGTTAGGATAGTATAGAAGAATTTTCCAATATTTACAAACTTTGTAGTGTCTTGTTGATATGGCTAACAATGACAAGAGGACATTGAAATTGCATGCCATCAAGTATGTGATTATTGAAAATGAGCTATGGTGGAGAAACCTAGATGGTATACTGCTCAAATGTGTAGATGGAAAGTAGGCACTAGAACTCTTGCAAGAAATGCATAATGGAGTGTGTGGTGGTCATTACATGGAAAATACCACTACCCACAAGATCTTGAGAGAAAGATTCTGGTGGCCTACTATTTTTAAGGATGCTCACAAGTTTGTTAAAATTTGTGATGCTTGTCAAATATTTTTAGGAAAGTTGAAGTTTTTAGGCAATCTACCACTTTCCAACAATGGGGAATTGATTTCATTGGAGAGGTACCAAAAAATTATAGTGGAGGGCACTCATGGATCCTTTTTTCCACTGATTATTTCATGAAATGGGTAGAAACAATACCCACAAAGAAAGCAACAAGCAAGGTGGTGTTAGATTTCCTCTTAAATAATATTCTTATTAGGTTTGGAGTCCTACAAAAGATCATATCAAATAATGATATGTGTTTTAGATCTAAGGAATTCAAACACTTTTGTGATAAACATGGAATACAAGTTTATTCTTCTTCACCTTACCATCCACAAAGAAATGGTCGAGTCTAGTAACAAGAGCTTGATGAAGATCATCAAAAGGGTGATGGAGAAGAATAAAAAGGCTTGGGACTCAAAGTTGAAATTAGCACTTTGGACAGATAGAGTGACTATGGAAAAAGCTATTGGTTATTCACCATTTGGCTTGGTATATGGTCTAGATGATATACTACCACATAATAACCTACTCAAAATGTATACATTTGTGCAATAATATGATGAAGATGTATGTGATGATATGTAGCACAAAATTAATAATCTGGTGCAATTCAATGAGACCAGAAGAGAATCTCATGCTAGGAATATGAAGATGCAGTTGTAGGTTAAGCATCTACATGATAAGAGTGTTGAATAGGAACAAGAAAACTGAGAGGGGGGGTGAATTAGCTGTCACACAAATTCAAACTTAAAAATTTATCACTTATCAAATCTTCATCCACACTATTCTATTATTAAATATGAGCATGAAACATAGATAAAAAAAAGTAAATCAACACAATCAACACCATATTTTTATGTGGAAAACCTAATAAGGGAAAAACCACAGTGAGGGTTAACTCACAATATAAAGATTATAAACTAAATACAAAAGCTCACTACCCAAAAGAGGACTCAATATCCAAATACAAAGGCTCACTGCCTACAAAGGACTCACTATCCAATAGGGAGGCTCACTACCTACAGATACAAAAGAGAAAAAAATATCCACCACAACAATTAAAGCATATTTGTAGGATTACAGAAACCTTCAATTTACTTCCTTCAACACACTGAAAATATTCTATCACAACTCACTCACACACACTTCTGCTCTTATGATTTGTGGAACACTTTTGTCACTTTCCATCACTCTGTCATATAATTATTCACAACTCGCCTTGCTTTTATACTGTTCTTGACCTTAGAAACATTTGCGAAGGTCAGCCACAATACATTGTTTCATAAATTCAAAATTAGGTCAGCAACTCTAAATTCTCATGGTGGAAAGGAATAAGAGTGGACCAATTAAATTATTTTCTTGAACCATCTACACACTTCCTTAATTGAATTTTATTCTACGAGTGAAGTGTAAACACTAGGTCAGCCAAACCTAATGAGAACATAGATAAACATTGATGCACATGCTTCCCGATAAGAAGATGACATGTGGATGACCCAACACACTTCATTATGCATGAGAATAGATCTAAAAATATTCCAAATACATCCACAACAAAAATAATAGAAATCAAACAATGAACTCCTTTCTCCAGTCAATTCAGGCTATGTAGACACATACAAAAATGCTAAAAGATGATTTCCAAATCACCAAACTCCAAACCTCTTCACTAGAGCATAGGAAAGACCTTCACAAGACATCTCCCAGATCCACACGATCTAAAAAAAAGTAGTGGAGAACTATGGAGCAAACATATTTCTCCCAATCCATAGAACACTGACTATGTCGGTTGAACACATATATCGGTGGACACATCTTTCACATACCATCTCACCAGAAACTAAAACTCAGACTATATCATCATCATCATATCATCATCAACGCACCTTTATATCTACACATGCATAGGATCAACATAGGAGAAATATGGAGCATGTACTAGAGCACATACTGAACACACTCAACACTCTGACTTCTCTTCTTAATTAATTTTCTCAAAATCACTTGTAAAATCATCACACGAACATATCTACAACACCATAAAGGTCACTCCATGTACTCACAACATCGCAACAACATCTCAGATATACATGTACAATATGCAACATACTAAACAGTGTTGACATCAATGACAACATTAATGACAACACCACTAGAAAAGCTCATACTTGCAACAATCTCCCCCTTTGTCATTGATGGAAACACATAACCATTTCTTCCCCTTTTACATCAATGGAAAAGAACAACTGCTTTGATTAATCCCCATTAGGAGTACACTCATACTGCAACAATGAAAATCTTTTCTAACCCCCCTGCGGAGTAGACCCATCAATCACTCCAAGTAAATGAAGAATCTGTGAATTCACTAAACTGATGCATCTTCATGTGCACCTAGTTAGGAGGTCCAATGATCCCCAACCTTTCCCTAAGATGCTTGAAAGTATCCTTTGAAAGAGCCTTAGTAAATATGTCTACAATCTATTCATTTGTAGTTACATATTCTAATCTGGCCTCATTCTCCAACACTTTCTCTCTCATAAAATGATACTTGATAGATATGTGCTTCATTCTTTAATGCATAACCATATTCTTTGAATTTTTTATTACACTTGTATTATCACAGAAAAGAGAAATAGGTTCATCACATACCACACCAATGCCTTTCAGATTTTTCTTCATCCATAGGACTTGTGTACAATAGGATGCAACAACATATTTTGCCTCTACAGTAGATAAAGAAACTGAGTCTTGCTTCTTACTCAACCATGAAACCAATATCCCACCAAGAAAGAAAGCACCACCATTGGTACTCTTCCGGTCATCTACACATCCAGCCCAATAAACATCTGGATAAGCATTCAGGGTGAAATCATTACTCTCAGGGTACCATAGTCCATAATCTGGTGTACCTTCTAGGTATCTAAATATCCTCTTTACAGCTACAACATGTTCCTCTTTAGGGTCTGCTTGGAATTTGGAAACTAAACACACTGCATGCATAATATCTAGTTTGATAGTGGTGAGATACAACAATCCGCTAATCATGGATTTGTATTTGCTCTGATCAATCTTAGCAATTCATCATCCTTGCTCATCTTACATCTGGTTACCATAGGAGTACAAACTGGTTTGGAATCTTCCATCCCAAACTTTTTCAACAACTATTTTACATACTTAGATTGTGAAATGAATACCCCCTTATCAGTTTGATTTACTTGTAGACCAAGGAAGAAATTCAATTCACCAATCATAGACTTCTCAAATTCTTTTTGCATTTCTTCAGCAAAATTTTTACACATGCCATCATTTCCACCAAAAATGATATCAAGATAAATAACTACAGTCAACATCTTATTACCTTGCACTTTGAAGTAGAGGTTTTTTTCAGCAAAACCTTTGTTGAATCCTTGCTTTGTTAGATATTTGTCCAATCTTGTATACCAAGCTCTGGGAGCTTGCTTTAATCCATACAACACTTTCTTCAATTTACAAACCATATCCAGTTTGTTATACAACTGAAACCCTTCAGGTTGCTCCATGTACACTTCTTCCTCCAACTCACCATTTAGAAAATCTAACTTAACATCCATTTGATATACCTTAAATTCCTTATGGGAAGAGAATTCCAGAAACATTCTGATAGCTTCCATTCTGGCCATAGGGGCAAGTGTTTCCTCAAAATCTATACCTTCAACTTGTGAATATCCTTTGCATACCAATCTCTCCTTATTCCTTACTACTCCATTTTCATTTAGTTTGTTTCTAAATACCCATTTCGAACCAATCACATTCTTATTCACAGGTTTAGGGACTAGTTCCCATGTCTAATTCTTCTTTATTTTCTGCAATTCCTCTTTCATAGCTCTCATCCATCTTTCATCCTCACATAATTCCTTTACATATTTTAGTTCTATTTTAGAGAGTAAACAAAAATTTACCTCAATTGCAACTTTTCTTCTTGTCTTTACACCTTCACTCTTGTCTCCAATTATCCGATCTTCTGGGTGATTCTTCTATACATATTTAGGAGTCCTGGTAATAGGTTCTAGTTCATTCTCTTCATCTTCTTCCACTTGTTGTTCTTCTTCCTTCTCTTTATTTTCTTTAGGTATATGTCTGTAGATAGGATCATCAGGTTCAACCTCACTTATCTCAATAGGTATGTGTATGTCTTCATCAACTTTCACATTAGCACTCTCAATAATCTTCCTTAATCTTTTGTTAAAGCATCTGTATGCCTTGCTAGTGGTAGAGTAACCAAGAAATATTCCTTCATCACATCTAGCATCAAACTTTCCAAGATTTTCATCATCTCTTTTAATATAGCATTTGCTTCCAAATACCATAAAATATTTCACAGTAGGAGTCTTACTAGTCCATAACTCAAAAGGTGTCTTCATGTTGTTGTGTTTGATCTAAACTTTATTAAGAACATAAGCAACAGTATGTATCGCTTCTTTCCAATATACATTCAGTACATTAGATTCTTTCATCATAGTTCTAGCAGCTTCCTATGCTGTCCTATTTTTCTTTTCAACTACTCCATTCTACTAAGGGTTTCTTAGGGCAGAATACTGTCTATTTATGCCATACATCTCACAAAATTCATTAAACTCACCAAAAGTGAATTCACCACCTCTATCTAATCTCAAACATTTTATTTTCTTATTTACTTCATTCTCCACTCTTGCTTTGAATACCTTAAACCTATCTAGGGCCTAATTCTTTTCTCTAAGAAAAGAAACATATGTCATCCAAGTGTAATAATCAATAAGCAACATGAAATATCTATCACCATTCAGGATTCCAGTCTTAGTTGGACCACAAAGATCAATATGTACCAACTCCAACATGTTGCTAGTAGAATATTATTTTCCTTAAAGCTACATCTTGTCTACTTCCCCAATTGAAAATTTTTGTAGATAGCATTAGTAGGTCTTGTGATTCTAGGTAGTACTCGAACTATTTCCTTTTTATTGATCTTGACCAGGTTATCAAAGTTCACATGTCCCATTCTTCGATGCCATAACCAATTTTCACTAATTTGAGATACAAGACAATGACCATCAACTCCTTTCAACTAATAGATATTTCCACGAGTTCTTCTTCCAACAACAATCATATCTCCATTTCCTGATCCATTTCTAATTTCACAAGTATTGTTTTGAAACATAAGCTTAAATCCATTGCTACACATCTATGCAACACTTAAAAGATTATGCCTCAAGCCCTTCACATAATACACATCATCAGTGCTATGCACTCCATCAAAACTGATTGAACCTTTACCATAGATCTTAGCTCCTAAATCATCACCAAACATGACTAAACCACCATCATATTTTTCAAGTTTGGTGAACTTACTCTTATCTCCGGTCATGTGATTTGAACATCCACTTTCAATTACCCAGTAGTCGTCATCCTATCTTGGATGCAATGCGGTAACTAGAGTACCTTCCATCCTATTCTTCTTAACTTCTGGAACCCTTTTGCTTACACACTTTCTAGGGCTAGTAGAAATAGATTTATTTTCCAAAGCTAAGAATAAGCATTCACTATCATTAACCTCATTTTCAGATTCATCATCAGAAATACCTGCCTCTTTCTTAACATAGTATAGCTTCTTATACTTCTCATCCTTCCTATCCTTATCCTTATAATCCTTGTTCTTTTTATGTGCAGCTCTATTTAGACATCTTGAAGTATAATGACCAATATTACCATAACTAAAGCATTTAAAGGGAAACATACCTTTATACTTTCTAGTACCTTTTTTCAACTTCTTGGTGAAGTTAGCTTCCAACTCATCAACATCATCACTATTCAGTTCCTCAATCTTCATTGCCTTAAATGTTGGTTTTGTCTTTACTTCTACCTTGTCATCTTTATGGAACTTTCTCAATTCAAATTCTTGCATGGTTTTGAACAAGTGTTCCAAGGTGTACTTCTTAGGGTCATACATTTCTTCAATCACTGATATCTTGTCACTATAGTAGTCTGGTAGGGTGATCAAAATCTTCTCTATTATGTATTCATCTACTAGCTTTCCTCCTTGATTTCTAACCTCATTTGCAGACTGTTCAACCCTATGAAAGAAATTTGTAAATTCTTCACCATATTCCATTTTCAAGTTCACAAATCTACACTTTGTCACTAGTCTCTTTGTCAATTTATCTTTTTCATTCCCTTCATACATATCTTCCAACTTCTTCCAGACATCATATGTAGTATCCAAAGAATTAACCTTAATTCACTCATTTTTAGATAAATCAATGCAAATAGCATACTTTTCCCTCTAATTTTCTTCATAAGAAGAGATCTCATATGTAGTATTAACACCACTAGATGGAAGTGTATACTTATTCTCAATAGCCTTCTAGGTCTTCAAACCAAGAGAGATAATATATCCTCTCATATATCCCTTCCAATATTTGTAGTTAGTTCCATCAAACATATGGATCGACAACTTGTGCGCCATCGAATTTTCCTTCAGCGATTAAGCTCTACGACAAGGAACCACAAGCTCTGATACCAATTGTTAAATAGGCGCGGGACAACTGAGAGGGGGGTGAATCATTTGTCACACAAATTCAAACTTAAAACTTTATCACTTGTCAAATATTCAAACACAATATTTTGTTATTAAATATAAGTATGAAACACATATAACAGAAAGTAAATCAACACAATGAACACCAAATTTTTATGTGGAAAACTCAATAAGGGAATAAACATGGCAAGGGTTAACTCACAATATAAAGATTATAAATTGAATACAAAGGCTCACTGCCAAGGGCTCGTTTCCCAAAAGAGGACTCACTCTCCAAATACAAAGGTTCACTACCTACAAAGGACTCACTGTCCAACAGGGAGGCTCACTGCCTACAGATACAAAAGAGAACAAAAGATCCACCACAACAATTAAATCACATTCATAGGATTACAGAAACCTTCAATTCACTGCCTTGAGCACACTAAAAATTTTCTATCACAACTCACTCACACACACTTCTGCTCTTATGATTTGTGGCACACTTTTGTCACTTTGCATCACTCTACCATACAATTCTTCACAACTCGCCTTTCTTTTATACCATTCTCAACCTTAGAAACATTTACCAAGGTCAGACACAATACATCGTTTCATAAGTTGAAATTAGATTGGAAACTCTAAATTCCCATGGTGGAAAGGAATAAGAGTGGACCAATAAAATTATTTTCTTTAACCATCTACACACTTCCTTAATTGAATTTTATTCTATGAGTGAAGTGTAAACACTAGGTCGGCCAAACCTAAGATAAACATTTATGCACATACTTCCCAACATGCTTCATTATGCACAAGAATACATCTAAGAATCTTCTAGATACATTGCAACAAAAATAACAGACTTCAAACATTGAACTCCTTTACCAATCAATTCGGGCTATGTAGACACACACATAAATGCTAAAACATGATTTTCGGACCACCAAACTCCAAACATCTTTGCCAGAGCATAGGAAAGACCTTCACAAGACATCTCCTAGATTCACATGATCTGAAACAAAGTAGTGGAGAAATACAAAGAAAACATATTTCTCCCAGTCCACAGAACATTGACTTTGCTGGTTGAACACATATACTGGTGGACACAACTTTCATGTACCATCTCACCAAAAACTGAAACTCAGACTATATCATCATCATATCATCATCAACATGCCTTCAGGTCCACATAGGCATAGGATCAACACATGAGAAATGTGGAGCAAGTACCAAAGAACATACAAAATACACTCAACACTCTAACTTCTCTTCTTAATTAATTTTCTCAAAAGCACTTGGAAACTCATCACACCAACATATTTGTAACACCATAAAGGTAGCTCCATGTACTCACAACATCTCAACAACATCTCATCCATACATGTACAATCTGTAACATACTGAATAGTGTTGACATCAATGACAACACCACTAGACAAGCTCATACTTGCAACAAAGAGAGATTATCCCAGAAAGTTTGGGGTAAATAGTATAGTGTTAGCCTAGAATGCAAGGGCTCAAGACAAGGGAAAACATGGGAAATTTCAAGCATTATGGATTGGCCCTTACCTGATAGCTAGTACTCATGGTGAAGATTCTTATTTCCTCCAGAGCTTGACAGGTGAACTTTTTGAACTGCTAGTACATGGGAAGTTCTTAAAACCATACTTCTCCTAAGTATGTTATAATTCCATGTACACTGTAGATTTTTTACATTTTGTATAGGTTTGTTTACTTTGATTGTGTCTAGTTTGGTCTTACTACCTAGTCTAGGTAGTTCCCTAGTTCTTTGGTTCCTTGTATTTTGACTAGTCTGCTTCAACTAAAGATTATAGGATTCTCGCCATGCCTACAAGAGACATATGTCCTCAGTCAGAGCCACTGATGGAACTCCTAAATTTTTTAATGTTCCATCTCCAAAATTCTTGCCTAGCCCTAAGGACTCTAGGTTTTGTCTCCTATCACTGAATAAGGCTTTAGTTTACTTATGGATCGACCCTTACTTGATAGCCAATATTCATGGTGAAGATTCTTATTTCCTCTAGAGCTTGAGGTGACTTTGAACTACTGGTACAGTGGTTCTTAAGAGCCATACTTCTCCTAAGTAACATTCAATGTAGTTTTGTATAGGTGTGTTTTCTTTGGTTATGTCTAGTTCAGTCTTACTGCCTAGTTTGGGTAGTTCCCTGGTTCTTTGGTTCCTTGTGTTTTGACAGGTTTTCTTCAACCACATATTCTAGGATCTTTCCATGCCTACAAGAGACATATGTCCCCATTCAGAGCCACTAATGGAACTCCTAAAAAAATTTCATGTTCCATCTCCAAAATCTTGTTTAGTTCTGAAGGTTATGGGTTTTGTCTCCCTCACTAAATAAGGGTTTTATTTTGTAGGTTTTATTTGGAAAATCCTTTTTGATTAGAAATGTACACTAAGGTTTGTTTCCTCTATTGACCCCACATTCCTAGTTCTGAATTCGACTTAACTTTTCAATCAAATATATTGATGGCCAAGCCCTCACGAGGTCTTGTTTTACTAGATAATATATATATTTAGGCCATTATTTTAATTTTTTGCCATAAGTCGGGTGATGTTTCCCTGCGAAAAGCTTTAGAATGTAGGTATGGTCTAGCTCAACCCTAGATTGGGTCCCTTTTAAGTTAACAATTTTGGCATGTGAAATATAAGGTTGTCAAACTATACATTCAGATTACATTACAAACACTGGTTATTTCTACGTACTGTTCTATTTTTTCTCCATTCTATTTTATTCCTTCTGGGCTCTTTGGGCAGATATGTGTCTTAAAATATTAGCCGGTGGATATTTGATAAAGTGCTTGGCTTGTTGACACAAGAAATCAGCAGTGGGGATAAATGAGGTGGCTACATTTGGACCATTCACGCATGTTTGTTCTTCTTGCTTATTAAAATAATCACACGTGCTAGCAGGCGGTTGCCACGTGTCTCCATTGACGATGGGCCCAATGGTTTTAATGGTCTACATTGCTGATTTTTCAAAGGAATCAACAGTCAATAGCGGGTGACATGGATTAATCTTGACCACTCCTTGTTATCTGGTGTGGATCCCATCTTTCTTGCTAGGTTCTCAATGGGGGAGTGAGCATCTTCCAAGTGGAGTAATCCAAAGAACGTGGAAGAATTGGCATATGAGCAAATTATTAATAAAATAACTCCACACAGGGCATGGGAAATAAAGTGTGCATTACTAATACAAATATATTACACATGCTTAAAGATATTTTAATCTGAGTCATAGATGTTGTATGAAGGATAAAGTTGCAGGTAACTAAGAAGTTTGCATGAATAAGCTGAGAGATCTAATATTAGCCTTTCCTCATCTCCTCGTTGATGAAATCTGCACATGATTTATGACTCACCGAGGTGAGGGGAAAAGGACACCTGGATCAGGACTATAGCAACAAAGAGATGGTGGAGCCGACATACTACTAACAAGTGGTTCCATGAGGTCTCTTATCATTTGGTAAGCATTGTAGTTGTGTACAGTCATATCTTTCATAATAAACTAATCAAATCTGGATCATCGATCAACTAACACTCCAAAAGGATCAATGGTTGGCATTCAAAACTGAGCTGAGGGAAAGTGAGTTGTTTTGGTTTGGATGAGCGGGCCTTAATAACTGAAAGGAAATTTATGTAACGAATTAAGGAGCTTCATAATTATTAAATATTTGTCTTAAAGGCATTATTTAGCATTGAAAAATATACTCGAAACACTCAAGGAGCTCATGCTGTGATCTCTCAACATTTTTTGACATTAGAACTAGGGTTGTCAACCTATGAAGAGAATCAATAAGTGAATTGTTGTTGTCTCTCCAACAATATTGATAAGTTGTGGTTTTTTGAAGCTTGAGTTTGTTAGGGTTTTCTTGGTTCAACATTTTAAGGTTTGACATTCATAAAGAAGAATTTGTTAGTTTTTCATTTGTATAATTCATGTAACCCTCACAAAATTTGTAGGCCTTATTTAAATAAACTAGAAACCCTGCATTATAGTACTTCTTGTGTTATGGATCCTAAAATAAAAGTGTCTTCGTCTAAAGGGGAAGATTCTTCTCCCAAAATACCTTCAAATAAAGACCTCATGGATCAATTACCACCCTCAACTAGTGACAAACCAAAAGGCCAATTGATTTCCATATGTCTGCAAGTAGTAGAGGATTTGTTTGACAAGCGATATTCTATTAGAGATGCCAAATTACCTTATAATGGATGGGAACTATTTTATAGATTTTTCAGGAATAAAAATATGGGTATCCCAGTAGGAAACCCTTGGAACTGTGACTTGGGAAAGTTGATTGTGCCAAATGTTTATATTGATGTTGACTTGCTTAAGGCAATTGTTGCTAATTATGACCCAGTCACAAGGACTCTAAGAACATATGATAGGAAAGAAATGGTCAGAATCACTAAGGAGGAATTGGGTTTTGTTTTCAAGCTCACTAGATGGAATGATGAAATGCATAAGATAAATGAAGATAGTCTTCAACAATAGTATGACAAAACCAAGATTTCATTTAGAGTCCTTCTCCTACTGAATTTCTTAGCAAAAATTGGAGGTCAGAAGATTGTAATAGGACAACATGACAAAGAGCCTTTACAAGTTAACTATTTTTCTCCCTACTTCAAAAGGACTTTCTATTCTATTTTCTAAATAATTGGTTATGATCCTATCTCTGGAATACCAATGGAATGGATGTATTTGGCTACCCATATCAAGAACCCCCATTATTGTGTAGTATATAATTATGTGGGGTTTCTTTCAAAAACAATGCATGAAGGACTAACAAGGTTGAAGAAGGGTGAATCAAGAGTGAGATTTAGTTGGTATTCATTGTTGATGCACATGTTTCTATACAAGGGTGTAGTTTACTTTGGACACAATATTGTCTTGGAAAGAAAGGCAGGTGATTTGGACTTTCCCATGCAATGTTGGACCACAGTCTTGGACAAAGATGATAGAACATATGACTATGTGACATTGCAGAATTTGTTTGCTTCTAAACTCAAGAGGGTCTTGATGTGCATTTACCTAGAATTCCCATAGCTCTATGTGATTTCTTAAGACCCAAGGAGAGAAGGCCTGAGCTAGGAGTCTATTATAATTGGGGTGATGTTATTTCTAATCCTGATTATACTATCTTAAGAGTATATGGTTCCATGGTAGCACCTCACTTGGTGCCAATGTTTGTGCTAGAAAGAATTGGTTTCCTTGAGGTTATGTGGCAACTAGGAAGTGTAGAAAATGAACACTTATTAAATCAAGGAAAAGGAACTTTCTTTCCTTTGTACACTTATTTTTATGATTTTCTAATGACCAAGGGAGGTTGGAATAACATCCTTGATATACTCAAAACCTACCGCATGTGGAGGTTAGTTGAGAGGGTCAAATATGACCCTAAAGGTTGTATGACTTGGCTGAAAGAAAGAAATAAGAGCTATAAATTTGTCCACATTTTTTCAGTATCCAAAAGATGTAATAAGAAATGTGTCGAACACTTTGGAGTGGGAAAAAAGGCTAGCAAGATGGATTGCATTCAATAAAATACAAAGAAAAATGAAGCAAGAAGAACCTAATTTCAAAGTTCTCCTAGAGGATGAAGATATAATACAAAAGGTGGAGCGTGTAGCAAGGAATTTTGATTCAATAGTGGGCCACCTTGAGACTAAAGGGGTAATAGGTAAAGATAAAGGGAAAGCTCCAATTATAGAAGGACCAAGTGGAGGAAGAATCCCTACTGTAGGAGAAGAATCTACATCACAAGCCCTTGAGGAACTAAGAATAAAATTCTTTGTAAGGATAAAAAGTAAGGCAAAGAAAGCTAATGAAGCTCTTGCTCGCTCTCAGCGAGAGGAATATAGGCCTTCTACTCCTGTGCCATAGGTATCACTGCCATCTCCACCAAGGCTAGAAAATTTTGAAATTGTGAACATTAATTCCCCAACACTTAGTGAATTACCATCAAGGGAGCCATCATTGAAAAGACAAAAGGTTGATGCCACAGGTCTAGTGGACTATATGATGAAGGCTCAGATGATGATATTTGGGTGTCAAAATGGGAAATGCAAGAAGGAGTTCCCACTGCACTTGTAACAAGGGTAACACATCAATTGGAAACAAGATTGAGTAAAGTTGATCTCACTAGACTTAATGGAAGAGATGATATGGGGGTTGAAGCATGTGCAAAGTTCTTAGATGATGAATCGGTTATAAATACTCAATCTTTTATGGAATTTGTATATAGGGCTAAAAGAGATGAATATGTAAAAGGTATAGCCATAGAATGAAGCCTTCACCCAAAATTGCTGAAATTTGTCATCTAGAAAAAAGTGTTAAAAGAAATGAAAACTAGATTCCAAAAAATGACCGCAAAGGAGGGTTGAGAATTGGTAAGGGCTAGTGGATTTTTTTACTACCAGAATGGGATCTTGCTTCTGCCATAGCTTTTGACACAATAAATAAAAGTGACAATCCTCTCTATGATATGAAGAAGAAGTTGCACTTGCATTATAGGGTTCTACTTATAGTGAAGATTGAGAAGCCTTGCTATATGGTCTTTAGCTCCACATCTAACTACAGGGGAGGCCTAATAATAAAAAAAAAGAGTCAGAAACATTGGCCTTAGAAGCTGCAAATATGTTAGTTCATGTTGCACAATTCACAAGGGTCACTATAGAGTATGTGACAAAGAAAAGGATAAGCTTAGGACATAATGAAATAACTTGTTAGTTAAGTATGGAGACCTTGAGCGGGATAATATGTAGCTACAAAAAAAGGTAGCATTAATGGAGGATATGTTGCAAAGATTGTAGCTTGGAAAGCCTAAGCAGAACGATGTTGATTCGCCCACTATTTCACAAGAAGTTGTACCTCCAAAGTTTACTGCTGAAGTAAGTTCTTCCTCAGCCATTGTACCATATAACATGGGGAGTGTGCCCATTTCAATAATAGAACCTAATACATCTGAAGTACCACATGCTAAAGGGGAGATCAATAGGGATGAGTTGCTTAGGTAGCTTAATGAGTACAAAGAAAAAATTGATAATCATGATGAGGAGACTTTCAAGAGTAATATGAAGACTGTCACAACGGTGCTAGAACACTTGAATAGAAGAGTGAATAACAAGTGGAATACTATTCACTACAGTTATTCATCTATGGTGGATGCTATTAGGAATTTTGGCATTGACAGAGAAAGAGACATTCCACTCATGGAAATTTGGATCCCTAGGAAGCAAGATTTGATATTGATGGGAATTGGAGTTAAGTAGGATTCCAATCCACCTGAAAAGTTTAAACCTATTGTAGTTCTTGTAGGGAAGATTGAAGGATACAGGGGAAATATTGAACCATTGGAGAATAAAATAAAGGAGCTGGTAAAATCCTTCCATGAATCAAATCATGGCCTTGTTCCATCCATTTTAAGAGATGATAATAGCATTAAGACTCTACATGAGAGGAAAAATAAAAATGAATTAGGTTATTTCACATTAGTCTATGTCAATTTGTCAAAAATTTGATATGGAGACATTGAAGAGAAATATGGATATGTTAGTTCATGCTAAGACTATCCTATTGGATTTTGATAAGGAAGCTAACCTGATTGTCACCAAGTATGCACCTTATAGAAAGAGTGTTAATGAAGTCATGGATTTTGATTGGCCCAATGAATATGAATTCCTAGCATGGAAAGGAAAGTACTCAGAAGGAGTGGGATGTCTAACATAAAAGCTGGTGGGTTAGTATTTTGAAATTTTGAAATCTATAGTCATGATAAATAATGGATAGATGGGAATGTACTACATAGCCTAGATTTAATACAGATTAGGCTTTTGAAAAAGTATGGAAAATATAGTGCATATTCTCCAAGTTGAATTGATGACAAGGCTACTGACATGGAAATATCTCTTGAATTTTCCTTTTTTGTTTCTTTCATGCTTTCTTTCTTTCACTTTATGTGGGAAAAAATTTTGAGGCAACTGTTTGGTTGTACCCATTTTGAAAATTGGACCAGATCTCCAACAATGAATGAAGACTACTTTTATTTTCCCACATGACTCCCACCTCTTGGGAATGCATTGTAATTGAATGGGAGAATCTTAGTTATGGAAGTCTGATAGGGTTTTGACATGTGTACTTTCTGGCCTGAGGCTTGTTTTGCTCCTTTGTTTCTATAAGAAGGAATTCAAGGCCAGAAAGTGGGGGTTCAGTTTTTTGCAATTAACACTGTGAATTGTAAGGGAAATACTAAGTATGTTTTATAATTTTTGTCTTAAGTTAGAGTTCATTGTTATGTATGTAATTTTGATAACAATATAGAAAATATAATATGAAGTAATACCAATTTCATGGCTGTTGTATCTCCTTGTACTCGCTTTATGAGTTATAAACAAAATAAATCTAGGATTCCCTTTGTTTGTCTCTATTGTTTCTCAATGGATGTTTGATTTCATTCTTGCTTACTAATTTAATGAATTAATGTAAATTCTTGGATGAAATCATTAACTCATAAAATTAGGTGCTAGGATATTTGTAAGTAGTAATGATCATGAATGTAATAGGGGAATGTTGTAATGTAGTATTTCTTGTGATTGTATGTTGCTATTGTTAAGTTGTTATCTAGTTATATAGGTTGTTATTGACTCCACTACTTGGGATAAATGCACTGGTTCATACAAAGTATTTATGGTTTAGTTTATGTGTTGATTCATTAGCTAATCACATTTAATTTACAAATTCTCAAATGGATACCACTATAGTTGTTTTGTCTTGATATTTTTCCTTCTCATGCTCCAAGTATAGGACATTGATAAATGATTTGTCAACTTATTTGATGTGATATTTTTTTGAGTAATTTTATGAGAAGTATCTATTATTGAGAATGTATTTGATTATAATTGTATGAATTCCTAAGTATATATTGTGGGATCATCCTCCCTAGTTTCATAGATCCTAAAGTGTAGGAGTAGAAGTTTTGCAACTTCCACTTGTTCGTTGGCCAATCCCTTTGGAGTATTGATTATTGGAAATGAAAAAATTCCATAGGTATTTCTAGAGATCATTTTGATTCTTAAAAAATAACCAACAGGTTGCTCACATCGTGCCTTGGCCAATGGGATGAACTACAAAGCAATATTATGAAGTTGTTCAAGCACATGATTTGTATTCCATGAATGGTTCATATCAAAGTCTCGCCTACCCAATAGTTGGAGCTGATTTATACTAAAGTTAGTAGTAGCACCAAGTAGAGAGAAAACATCCCATTCATATTCATCCATAGAAGGTTCATGGTTCAAATCATCACTATCGCTGGAATAGTGTTCTTCAATTATGGATGAAACTGGAATTCTATTAACATGCCAAGGATGATAACTAGTTTTAAAAACTTTCCAATTTTCTATTATGTCTTGTTTGGCAAGACCTATATTTGTGTGTATGTTTCAGAAAGGTTTGTACAACATAAGTTCGGTCCAAAAAAAAAAATCAAATATTTTTGTATCTTCAAGGGGAACAGTCTTGAACAAGGGGTACACAAGAACAATTGCAGGCTGGTGTCTCAATTTCCATTTTCCCTTTTTTTGCTAGTCTAAATGTGTATATAAGTAGATTGAGTCAATTAGGGATACAATAGCTAGCTCTAGAGGCCTTTGCATATAGCAATGAATATAATTTGTTGGAAAGCCTTCTTCAACATCATTTTTATTTATATAGAACCATGCCTTTTTTCCAACATTCAAGTGAACATATAGTCAACTTGAAGTGACAAGGGGAAATTTTTGTAACATATGGCGCATCTCCAATGCAGATATTTCAAGCTCCATAATAATGTTTATCATGAATTTTTAATATGCAAGCAATGATCTATCCTCAACTATATTTGTATTTGTAAGTCTTTTCAACATATCAGGTATTTTTTTTATTTCTTCTCATATTTAGCTGCATATTTAGAGATATAATTTAATTCAGTTAGAAACAACTAGCTAGTAGTCAACATTGGCACGCCAAATTGCAAGCATCAGTGGCCTATGAATATTTAGGTGATCATCATTTCTTGTTGGCTTGTAGGATTTGTTAGACTTAGCATCATATGTCAGTGTAGAGGTAAGTTGTTATTGCCAAGGTGCTTTATACTGGCATTGTAATTGCTCTCCTTTTTCCCTTAAACAAGTATATTTAGAGAATTTTGTGTTCCTTTGAGTTGTATTTAGCAACTCTTCATAATCTATGATTGGATCAATGGAAAGAATCTAGCTTGTGGAAAGTAAGCACATATTTTCTTCAGAGCATCGATACATTCTAAGCAATATTTATGCAAGGAAATGTGGATTCCAAGCTAAAACATATCTATGAAAAAAGTTCCTTTCCATGGTAACATCATGGTGATTGGACCAATAAAGAGTGTCCATGTTTGGAGCTTCTAGAAGCCATAAAAAACCATGCACATGTGCAGAGCCATGATGTTGCCATTCATATCTATACCAATAATCTTTTGCATGCAAAATATTTTCAATCACCTCTTCACAGAAAATTGAGAATCTATGATGTAGATATAAAGATGTTATATGTAGATTTTGAATAACACTATCCATCAGGGTCTTTGTTGAAGGCTATATTGCCAAATGAGCCACATGAGACAAAATATTTTGCAGATCAGGCCATTTTGTGTCTACACAGCTTAGAGTGAAAAAAAGGGTAAGTATCCCAAGTTGTTCAATCATTGCAAATAGTTGGGCCCAACAAGAGTTCAAAAAAGAGCGATTCCCATGCAATGATGTACCAAAACACATCAACTAATCTGTTATTTGGTCATCAGGATCAGCTTGAATTTTTTCATGCAAAGCAAACAAGGACTTCAAGATTTTTTCTTCCAAATCTACTTTGAAGAAGATATAAACAGTTTGTTGAGTGCAATGTCTCATTATCAAGTTGTAGAGGAAATACCTAAACTTGACATGTTTGCCAAATATGTGGTCAAAATATCTCATCAAGTGGAGGGCATATTCATGCAAACGAATTTAAATATTCCTTGGTTGGAGGGGAAGTGTTGCTCTAGTGGGGAACAATGTTGGAAAATCCATTGCAAATAAACCTTTAGTGTTGTATTCATTAACAAGAGAAGAGCTAATTTCAGGCCAACACAAGATATTTTGCTCCTTTTTTTCAATTTGTAATACCTATTTGATTGCTTGGAGCTCTCGTGTAGCATTTGGAAGGAAAGGGATAAATGATGAAAAAGTTGAAGATCCATTTTCATCTTTAGTAGCATTTGTTGAGTTGGTTGATGGCATCAACTCTTCATCAGAAACTTGCTCTATTGTATGCAAGAAATTGAAGACATCAACAACAATATTAGGTAACATATTAAGAGCCTCAACATCAATTTCAACATCATTGTAGTATTTTTCATATTGAATTTTATATTTTGATGCATCCATTACATGACGTTTATTAACATAGCAGTCATAGTTTCCACCTTCAATCGTGATTCATCGCATGATCATGACCTCAAGCTCTTGTAATTGGCATGACAAAAGTTTTGCAATGCTCAAGATATCTTGATGAAAGCTTATTGTGTGACCACTGTATTTAAATTTCCACCCTCTAGCATGGGACACTTATAAAACTGGAGCCACCCTAGCAATAAGCATTTCTTCAAACTGTCAACTTCTTTAGCAAGAATGGTTGTGGGCCTAGGTCCATGCCATTTGTAAAGTTGAAACGGTGGGAGTCTTTTTCAGAATAACATCTACCACATGTGGTTATTGATCTGGTTACACGAGTGTGCATCCCAATGTAGCTTTCTTTGCATATCTAATAGACAACAACGTTTGATAATGCATATATGCAGTGTCAGAACCATTTCACCAAATGAAGGTAGCAATCATTCAAAATTTCTTTGAGTTGTTGTTGGTGTGCTGGTATAGTGGGGGGGTTGATTTGAGATTGTATATTGAACATATCTTGTGATGCTGATATTATGTTTCTTTCAAAACTACCATGCACACTTTGGCAGCCTAGGTGAGGAAGACAATTTGAGGCAAAAGGAGTGGCATTTACCATTTTCAATGGGGGCTGCAAGGGAAGATTGGTAGCAAGAAAACATGTAGGTGTCCTTGTTGTAGTTAGCCTTTGTTGCAAGTACTTTGTACAATACTTTGCACAAATTTTCTCTTTATGCTGGCTATAGTACAAATGGTTTTGTTGCTAGTTTTTAGCCTTTTTTAATTCAACAATTGACTAGACTATTGAATTTCAATGTATTGTGATGGCATAGGAATATACATACAAGTTCAACCAGATTAGCATATATGAATATACATGTATAACCATAGATACATTTAAAGTAATAATTAGACATAAACATATAACAAAATATATGTGTATCCATGTGTATATAAATGTATATCTATGGATGATCACAAGAGGAATAACATATGGATATTTTTTAAATCCACATTAACATAGGAGCAATTGTATATATATATATTCAAAGGGTTAAAATGAAAACATAAATGTATTGAAGATAAAATTAGTGTAGCAATTGTGAACACATGTTTAGTTATGCAATTTGTGTGAGTAGAACATGTTATATGCTCTTTGTGGTTTCTTAGCTATTTGAAGTTCCCCATAACAAATTATTCTTCATTTAGTGCCAGTTAATGTATCTCGAATTTTCAATTAATTCTATGGCGTTATACCTATTTTGCAAAGATTATTGCTACCCATTGGCTTTACGAGTTCTATTTAATGTGGGTTTCCATTTATTTGCCATATACATGTGATTCTTAAGTGTTATTTATATATATACATATATATATATATACATATAAATATACATATATATATTTACATATACATATACATATACATATACATATATATATATATATGCATATACATATACATATATATACATATACATATACATATACATATACACACATATACATATAAATATACATATATACATATATATATATACATACACACACACACACAAACACGAGATCTAACTGTTGCATACATAATCTAATACATTCATTGTTTCATTGTAATTGCTAGCATAATAGGAAGGATACTATTGAATGGCTTACTTAAATTATGATCATGTGCTTCAAAGCTCTCACCATAGTTTTGTGCACTGTTTTGGGTGTTTTTCAATGTAGCGATTTTCAATAGACACATTGTATTGACATAGCCCAAATAATTTCTGTACTTTTCTATGAACATGTTGCACATACTACATTATAAAATGCTTTGTTATTAACATCTAAATGCTATACCATTGAATACTATAGTTCAATTCTATTGGGTTGTTTTTGAGTATTTTTGGGTATGATCAACATAATGCCAAAGATGTCTAGACATGACAACTAATTGTTTGAAATAGTTTTGTACATTGTTTTTGCTATTTTTTAATGTTTTCAGTTATGATAAATAGATTGTACTAGAACAATATAGATAATTTTATAGATTTTCTATGAACATGTTCCACATTCTACATTGTTAAATGCTTTCTTATTAACAACATCTAATTGCAATATTCTAGAAAGCTATGAAGTCAAAGTTGGTTGTTTCTTTATAGCGTACAAAGACAACTTCAATTGACAAAAATGTACTTGATCACACCAAATGGATAAAAGGTGTAAGGAAAACAAAGGCTGCAAAGGGATGCTTTTTATGTGTTGGAAAATATCAATGTGTATCTACTTCCACATCTATATGCTTTACCAAGGTCAACCATGTGTGTATGCACCTAAAAGCCAAGAAAACTGGAAACATAAACATGAAAGGGTATGTAGTGGGTGATTCTGTATTTGAGAATCATAAAATTAAAGAAACTAAAAGGAAATGTCCAGGTTGCATACAAAAGAGGAAGGAAAAAATAACAACAAATTTGCAACCGACATAAGGAAAAGGAAATATAAACTTACTAAATCATGATCTGAAGGCTAGCGGTTCATACCCTTAGAGCTAGACTCTGCAACGAAACCTTTGGGGGATGTCAAAAAATCAATCTGGGGGGGCTCTAGAGACCCATCCACAAAGATCAGTTTTGTAGACATAGCTTTATGAACTTCTATTTCACAATAAAATAAAAGATTATTGTATTGCAACGTCTAATGGAAACTGGTAGACAACTTAGACATATCGATAGTCTATCAATCATTTTACTAATTTGATTAAATGAAAATGGGTATAACCATTCCACTTTTAATACTATCCAAGCAACACGAGATACAACAACAAGAATAAAAATGCACTTTTAATATTGTCCAAACAACAGGAGATACAACAACAAGAATAAAAATGATAAATGCAAATGTATATATCCCTATATATGTCAATTTATCTTTGAGGCTGCTTATATATGTATGCATGCAGTTTTTACTATATTTCTACAAATACCTATATGCAGATATTTGTATATGTTTCTAGTTGGTCCCTTCATCCTTTCTTATCCAAACAATAGGATACACAACAATAAGAATAAAAATTATTAAGTACATATATGCATTAAATTTCCCCTTTGTTCACACATTTAAAAAATGCACATATAACCAAATATATATATCCATATGTACACATGTATATATATATTTATATATACACTACTATATCTAAATAGATGTGTATACTATATTTATTCTTGACTATGTAGCCATTGACATGTCAAGCAAGGACCTCCATAAAAATTGGCATAATGTGAAGGGTAAATAGTGGCAAGAACAAACAATAAGTAGAGGGAAAAAGTTATGCAAGTCAGCAACATGTTTTAAACATTGTAGCTTATTAAAATATATATGCAACAAGGTAATCTTGGCCACCTTCGAACACAAAAGAAGAATGGTAAATGGTTTCTTGCGGTGTTGGACAATGGCAATGAAGATGGTGGGAGCAAGTAAATGCAATATTCAATGTTTTTAGCCTCAAAAAATTACATTGTTGTTGGCTTGAACTATAGTTTTGCACACTCTTTTAGGTGTTTTTCAATGTATCTAGTTT
>VDFB02358967.1:43247-68220 GCA_007258455.2 Sequoia sempervirens
GATTTGGCTTTCTCATCTCATAAGATTTCAAAGAACAACAGATCTTTAGTGTAAGTCTTGTAATCTATAATTTTTCAATAGCACACACCTTTTCACTATAACTATCAAGGAGATTTCTAAGAATCTTCTTTACAATCTTGGTTTCATCTAAAATAGCACCAAGTCCTCACATTCCAGTTACTATCTCATCCAATCTTTGTACATAAGATTTAACATTCTCATCTTCAGAAATATGTAGAAGCTCAAACTATGTTTCCAAATTCTACAATTTTCCCTCTTTGACCCTCTCATCACCTTCATGTTCCCTTTCCAAATAATCTCAAACTTCCCTACAATTACTCATATTATGAACCTTAATCAACTTGGAACACACAAGAATGTTGTTGATATTATACTTCACCTTATTGTTCACTTCATGTGCCTTGATCTCATCAATGGTACTCAGACTATTAGCAAGAGGAGTGTAAGGATTCTTGTAAGCTTTCTCCACATCATATTCATAATATTCCATATATTCTCCTATCAATATTTTCTAGAAAGCATAATTAGTTCCATCAAACCTTGAATAATCATAAGTAACTTTTCCATCCATCCCAGACCTTCCTTAAGTGATTAAGCTCTACTCCAAGGAACCAAGATTTCATACCAATTTTTGGATAGGACAACTAACAGGGGGGTGAATAATTTGTCACAAAATTAAACATTTAAAAAATTCACCAGAACTAATCCTTAATATTGCTTAAATGAATAAACATTAAGTGCAAGTGCTGAAACTAAAAACCATCACAAAAAAACAACACTAGATTTACATGGAAAACCCAATAAGGGAAAAACCATGGTGAGGATTAACTCACACTATAGAGAATATCAAAACCAATTATAAAAGGATCACTACTTGAGAAACAAGGCTCACTACCAAAATAAGGACTCACTGTCCGGATTATTCCTAGCTCACTATCCAACAAGGCTAACAACCTAGAGGGCTGACAGCCACAGAGATACAAAGAAGATAGAATAGATATGTTATAGAGAGAAGACAATCTCAATGCAATAGATAAATCCACCACAATTTTTGCAACCACTCGTAGACATGCATGGATGATAGAGTAAACCTTCAACTTACTACATCCAAAAATTCAACATTTAAGCTTCACACTGATCTTCCACACTTGCATGACACAAACTCACTAATTCACATTAATATATCATCTATCTGCTCTATTTCTTCACACTTATCTCTCTTTGTTATGACCTTTCTCACAACTAACTTATCCTATATTTATACCATCTTAAAATTTGAAACATATCCAAAGTCGGCAATCAAAAATTAAAGTCAAAGTACTTCAACATCAAAACATCCTAGGGTGGAATTAGAATGAGGGTGATTCAAACACGCACTAGGTGAGAACCCCACTAGATCCAACAAACTACATCAATTATGAAGATAGTGTTTAACAAAAGGTTGGCCTGGAAACTAGTGTACAACATAGAAAAATTAAGCATGATCCTTTCAAATACAAAAATTACCTCCAATACAATTATAACAACTCAACTCTAGAACCACAAGTCATAAGAATTCACCAAAGAGAAATATGGACCAACAACTTTTCTCGTCGACCTCAATTAAAACACTAAAAAACCACAGTTCAAAATTTGTGAAAATAAATCACATTGTACAATGAATCGGGAGCAAAAAAATATGGATATAGCAGCTTCCAATGACCATGACCAACATATCTGAACCACACAAACATAGGAGAAAATCTCAGAGCAACCATTGAACACCTAAAACCTTTCTTCAATACAATTTTCTTAATATCCTTAACATATACAACCAATAACCTACAACCAAGACATCTATGAGTACAAAAATTAGTTGACAACCAATTCATTAGTTGAAATCAATGTCAACACCTTCATTCTTTTCCCTTCTTGCAACATAATGATATTAACCCTACTAATAAGTTTAACTAGAAATCCATTAATTTTTTTCTTGTTGAATTAAGAATGTATATCTAGAGGACCATCCTCTATACTAATAGGAATATCATTATAAGAAAATCATATGATGATGCTAGGGATTTTGTGTGCTCGAGATGATCAGGGGTGAGCATCCACCATTCTCACCATAACATTGAAAGGAGAAATATCAAGTCCAATGTACTTAAAATAATGTGTAGGGAAAGGATTAGTATAGATTTGTAAAATTTTATTAGGCTTCACAATAAAATTGTTTGACTTGTTATGCCTATAAAGGAGCTAGATACTACTATAGTTAATGTTGTCTTGTACTAGGTGTCAAATATTCATATATCTCTTAGTATCAAATAGGAGAGAGTTGAAATAAGTTATTTGAAAGAGGTCAAATATGAGGGAGTTAAATTAAGTTATTTTTTAGTAGTTTCCCTACAACACTATAGAGAGATTCAACTTTTTTGGTAAATTATAGGTGCCTTTCATGAACTATAGCTCAAACATATTAAGTTTGAGAATTATTATTAGTGTTTGTGATTTTTTGGAAGAATTTATTTTCATTTTTCTTTTTATGAAGAAGAGGCACTATTGGTTACTTTCTAAGAACCAAACTGATCTCTAGAAAAACCTATGGAATTTTCCATTTCCTATAATTAGTACTCAAAAGGAATTGACAAACAAATGAGTGGAAGCTACAAAACTTCTACTCCTAAAATTTAGGCTCTGTGAAACCCAGGAGGGTGATCCCACAATGTATACTCAAAAATTCATACAATTATAATTAAATAAACTGTCCATAATAGATACTTCTCATAAAATTACTCAACAATATAGTACATCAAATAAGTTGGAAACTTATTTATGAATGTCCTATACTTGGAGGATGAGAAGGCATAACTTCAACACAAAACAACTACAGTGGTATCCATTTTGAGAATTTTTAAATTAAAAGTGATTGGCTGATGAATCAACATAGAAACTATACCATAGGTACTTTGCACGAACCAGTTCCTTTATCCCAAGTAGCAAAGTCAATATCAATCTATATAACTAGATAACAACTCAACAATAGCAACTTATAGTCACAAGAAATATTACATTACAACACTCCCCTATTACATTGATGATTATTACTACTTACAAATATCCTAGCACCTAATTTTAGGAGTTAACAATTTTATACAATCATTTACATTAATTCAATGAATCAATAAGAAAGAATGAAATCAAACATCCATTGAGAAACAATAGAGACAAACAAAAGGAATCCTGGATTGCTTTCATTCATAACTCATAAAACAATTACAAGGAGAGATAATAGCCATGAAATTGGTATTACTCTATATTGGATTTGCTACATTGTTATCAAAATTACCTACATAACTCTAAACTCTAACTTAAGACAAAAACTCTAAAACATTCTTAGTATTTTCCTTCCAATTCACAGTGTTAATTGCGAAACAATGAACCCTTACTTTTTGGCCCTGAATTCCTTCTTATATAAATGGAGAAAAACAAACCTCGGGCCAAAAAGTACACATGTCAAAACCCTATTGGACCGCTATAAAAAATATTCTCCCATTTAGTTACAATGCATTCCCAAGAGGTGGGAGACATGTGGGAAAATGAAAGTAATCTTCATTCATTGTTGGATATTTGGTCCAATTTTAAAAATGGGTATAACCAAATAGTTACCTCAAAATTTGTACCCACACACACAAAGTGAAATAAGGAAAGCATGAAAGAAAATAAAAAGGAAAAGTTAAGAGATATTTACATGTCTACAGCCTTGCAATCAATTCAACTTGTAGAAGATGCACTGTATTCTCCATACTTTATCAAAAGCCTAATCTATACTACATCTAGGCTATGCAGTGCATTCCCATCTATTTGTTATTTATCATGACTACAAATTTTGATATTTCAAATCACTAACCCACCACCTTTTATGTCAGACCCCCCACTCCTTGAAAGTACCTACCTTTTCCATCCTAGTTATTCATCTTCAATGGACCAATCAAAATTCATGACATATCAACACTCTATCTATAAGGTGCATACTTGGTGACAATCTAGTTAGCTTCCTTATCAAATTCCAATGGGATGGTCTCAGCATGAACTAACATATCCATATTTATCTTCAATGTCTCCATATCAAATTTCTGACAAATTGACATAGCCTGATCTGAAATAACCTGATTTGTTTCATTTCTCCATTCCTGTAGAGTTTTCATGCTATCATCATCGCTTAGAATCGATGAAAGAATTCCATGATATGCTTCATGGAATAATTCCATGATATGATTCATGGAAGAATTTTACTAGCTCCTTTATTTTATTCTCCAGTGGTTCAATATTTCCCCTATATCCTCCAATATTCCCTACAAGAACTACAATAGGTTTAAAAATTTTAGGTGGATTGGGATCCTTCTTAACTCCAATCCCCATCAATATCAAGTCCTTCTTCCTAGGGATCCAAATTTCCATGAGTGGAATGACTCTTTCTCTATTAATGTCAAAATTCCTGATAGCATCCACCATAGATGAATAATTGTAGTGAATAGTATTCAACTTGTTATTCACCATTTTGTTCAAGTGTTCTAGCACTGTTGTGACAATCTTCATATTACTCTTGAAAGTCTCCTCATCATGATTATCAAATTTCTCTTTGTACTCATTTAGTTTCCTAAGCAAATCATCCCTATTGATATCCCCTTCAGCCTATGGCCCTTCTGATGTACTAGTTTCTACTATTGAAATGGACACACTCCCCATGTTATATGGAACAATGGCCCATGAAGAACTTACTTAAGTAGCAAACTTTGGGGGTACAACTTCTTGTGAAGTAGTGGGGGAGTCAACATCATTTTTATTAAGCTTTCCAAGTTGAAATCTTTGCAACATAGCCTCTAATAATGCTACTTTTTTCTACAACTGCATATTATCCCACTCAAGGTCTCCATATTTAACTAAAAATTTATTGCATTATGTCATGAGCTTATCCTTTTCTAAAATCATAGACTCTATAGTGGCCTTAGTGAATTGTTCAACATGAACTAACATATTTGCAGCTTCAAAGGCCAATGTTTCTGACCCTCTTTTTATTATTAGGCCTCCACTATAGTTAGGTGTAGGCTCAACAATATCGGGATTTCTTGTGCATGGCGCTAAAGACCATAGAACGAAGGCTTCCCAATCTTCTCTGTAAGCAAACCCTTGTTACTTCCGAGCCTCTGGGAATCAATTGGCCTTTAGGTTTCTCACTCATTGAGGGTGGTAATTGATCCATGAGGTCTTTATTTAAAGGTATTTTGGGAGAAAAAGCTTCCTGTTTAGACAAAGACACTTTTATTTTAGGAGCCATAACACAAGATATACTACAAGGAAGGGATTTTGGTTTATCTGAACAAGGCCTATGACTTTTGTGTGGGTTTGACATGAATTATGCAAATGAAAAACTAACAAATTCTTCTTTTTGAATGTCAAACCTTAAAAAATGTTGAACTAAGAAATACCTAATAGACTCAAGCTCAGAAAACCACAACTTAGCAATAATGGTGGAGAGAGCGCAATAATTCTCCTACTGGTTCTCTCCACAGTTTGAAAACCCTCGTTCCAATGTCAAAAAGTGTTAAGAGACCATAGTATGAGCTCCTTGAGTGTGTTGAGTATATTTTTCAATGTTGAATTATGCCTTTAAGACAAATATTAATAATTATGTAGCTCCTTACTTTGGTAGACCAATTTCCTTTTAGTTATTAAGACTCACTCACATAAACCAAAATGACTCACTTTCCCTCAGATGAGTTTTGAATGCCAACCATTGATCCTTTTGGAGTGTTAATTTATTGATGATCTAGATTTGACTAGCTTATTATGAAAGATACGACTATACATAGCTGCAATACTTACCAAATGATAGGAGGCCATATGGAACCACTTGTTAATAGTACACGGGCTCCACCATCTCTTTATCGCTATAGCCTTGATCCACATGTCCTTTTCCCCTCACCCCCGTGAGTCATAACTCGTGTGCAACTTTTATCAATGGGGAGATGGAGTGAGGCTAAGATTAGATCTGCCAAATTTTTCATGCACACTTCTTAGTTACCCACAAATTTATCCTTCATACAACATCCACGACTCAAATTAAAAGGCCTTTAAGCACATGCAATATATCTACATTAGTAATGCACATTTTATTTTCCATGCCATGTGTGGTGTTATTTATTTAAATATTTTATCATACACCAATGCTTCCACATCCTTTGGATTACTCCATGTGGCAAATGCCTACTTCCCCATTGAGAATCTGATAGGAAAGGTGGGACCCACAAAGGATAGTGAGGAGCAGTCTAGATTAATCCACATCACCTGCTATCAACCGTTGATCCCTTTGAAAACTTAGCAATGTTGACCATTAAAACAATCAGGAACACCATCAGAAGAGACATGTGGCAACCGCCCACCAGCCCATGTGATTACTTTAATAAGCAAGAAGGAAAAATAGGCACGTAGGGAATAGTCCATATTTGACCACCTCAATTATCTCCCACCGTTGATTTTATTCAACAACCATCTACATGCCTTATCAAAGACGTCAGCACACCAATCATTTAAGATAGATGGCCTTCATATGTGAGACCATATGAATAAAATAATATGAAACAAAATAGAACAGGCATGCGGGGAATAATGGTGATCATCTACATCAATTGAATGGTAGTTAGGGGTCCTTATATCTACACATGTCAAAAATTGTTAATATTTAAAGGGGATCTGACTAGGTGAACGAGACCATACCCATGGGCCATAAAAGACTTAAGGATTTTCAATCGGAAATATTTAGCCTAACTTAGGAAAAATTAAAACAATGGCCCAAACATACGCCAAACGGTAAAACAAGACTAGAGGCTTAGTTACTTAACAGGCTTTGAGGACATAAGTCATGACTTAAGGACTGAGAACTAACACAAGGGGTCCAAAAAAAAAAAACCATGGTGATGCAAATCAAATGGTTTTTTTAAATAAAACCTAAGTAAACTAAAACCCTTAAATAGTGATAGGAGACAAAACCCATAACCTTCAGAACTAAACAAGATTTTGGAGATGGAACATGAAATTTTTTTAGGAGTTCCATTAGTGGCTCTGACTAGGAACGTATGTCTCTTGTAGGCATGGAAAGATCCTAGAATATGTGGTTGAAGAAAAACTTTCAAAACACAAGGAACCAAAGAACCAGGGAACTACCTAGACTAGGTAGTAAGACTGAACCAGACATAACCAAAGAAAACACACCTATACAAAAAATGTACAAAATATATAGTGTACATGGAATTATAACATACTTAGGAAAAGTATGGTTTTAAGAACTGTCATTGTATTGGCAGCTCAAAAATTTCACCTGTCAAACTCTGGAGAAAATATGAATCCTCACCATGTGTACTGGCTATCAGATAAGGGAAAATTTGTAATGCTTCAAATTTCCCATGTTTTCCCTTGTCTTGACCCCTTGCATTCTAGGCTAACACAATACTATTTACCTAAAAAATTCAGGGAGACACTATCTTATCATGTAGATGCTTAACATGCAACTGAATCTTCATATTCTTAACATGAGATTCTCTTTTGATCTCATCCAATTACACTAGATTATTAATTTTGGGTTGCATATCATCATATAAATCTTCATCATATTCTTACACAAACTTATACATCTTCAACAGATTATTCTGTGGAAATCTAAAATCTAGACCATATACCAAGCTAAACAGTGAGTAACCAGTAGCTTTTTTCACAGTCAGTCTATCTACCCAGAGTGCTAATTTCACCTTTGAGCCCCAAGCCTTTTTTTCTTCTCCATCACCCTTTTGATGATCATCAAGATTTTGTTACTAGACTCATCCTGACCATTTCCTTGAGGATGGTAAGGTGAAGAATAAGAAATTTGTATGCCATGTTTATCACAAAAGTCCTTGAATTCCTCAAATATAAACACATAGCATTATCTAAGATGATATTTTTTGGGACTTCAAACCTAATGAGAATTTTATTTAAGAGGAAATCTACCACCACCTTGCTTCTTACTTTCTTTCTGGGTATTGCTTCTACCCATTTTGTGAAATAACCAATGGCAACAAGGATCCATGAGTGCCCTCCACTATAATTTTCTAGTATCTCTCAAATGAAATAAATTATGTATTGTTGGAAAGGGGCTTGAATAGTCATAGGCCTAAGTGGTAGATTGCCCAAAATATTCAGCTTTCCTAAAAACCTTTGACAAGCATCACAAGTCTTAACAAACTTGTGTGCATCCTTAAAAATGGTAGGCCACCAGAATCCTACTCTCAAGATCTTGTGGGTAGTTGTCTTTGTCATGTAAAGACCACCACACACCCCATTATGCATTTCTTGCAAGATTTCTAGTGCCTACTTTCCATCTACACATTTTACCAATGTAAGATTCAGGTTTCTCCACAATAGCTCGTTGTCAATAATCACATACTTGATGGCATGCAATTTCAATGTCCTCTTATCATTGTTAGCCATATCTGTAGGACACTGCAAAGTTTTTAAATACTGGATAATTCTTCTATACCATCCGCATGTTTGCATATCACAGATAGGTGCAACATCAATCACTTCTATCTGATTGACCTGATTAGCCTCTAAATTAGCTTCTGTCATTAACTTAGCTAGGCCCTGACCTCTTACTAATTTGGTGATTTGAACATCAATGTTGAATTCATGGATACTATTGATCCATCTACACCTTCTGCTAGTAGTCTCCTACTGAGTAAAAATATCTTTTACAACAACACTTGGTACAAAAGCTATGACAGTAGCTCCCTACAGGTAAGTCTTGAAGTTCTTTACATCCTTAACCACAACATATGATTTATTCTCAATCATGTCATATTTCAACTCTATAGCTTGTAAAGACTTGCTAAAGAATGCAATGGGCTCCTTAAAGCCCTCTTGATTTTTTTGTAACAAAATGGCATCAATTGCATGAAAAGAAGCAAAATAAAAAATGTGCATTGGCTTGGAGAAATCAAGAGATTTCAATATTGGAGCCTCCTTAATAGATTGTTTAATTTTTTTGAATGCTTGGCTAGGATCCTCACTTCAAAGTACCTTTTCCCCCTTCTTCACCCTTTTGGAATTAGGTCTTGTGATTTCCACAATGTTAGTCACAAACCTTCTCAAAAAATTTATTTGCCGAAAAAATGACTGAATGCCCTTTACATTTTTTAGCTGAGGGATTTTATCTATGGAAGCTACTCTTTCAAGGTCTATTCTTACTCTATCCTTAGACACAATATTCCCTAGCAACTTTCCCTCAGTTACCCCAAAAACAAATTTCTTTGGATTCAAAGATATCCCATAATCTAGTGACCTGACAAATACTTTATCTAAATGCATACAGTGATCTTCCTCTTTCTTGGAGTAAGTGGTCAGGTCATCTTGATAAACAACCATAAATAAATCAATAAAATAAAATAAAAAGCTACATCCATAGCTCTCTAAAATGTGCACCTGGATTTTTTAAGCCAAAAGAAATTGTTACGTAGACGTAGGTACCCCATGGATAGTGAATGCAGTCTTTTACTGCTTAGATTCCTTCACTTTTACTTAATTATAACCTGAAAAAACATCCATTTATAATAGCTCATAGCCAGATGCCTTTTACAACATGGCTTCCATGTTTGGAAATGTGTAATTGTCCTTCAATGAGGATACATTCAGGTTCTTGAAATCAACACACAATCTTATCTCACTGTTCCTTTTTCTTACTGGTACCAAATTGGATACCCATGAAGAGTTTCTAATGGGTTTTATAATACCAACATCTCTCAACTTCATCAACTCCTCCTACATCTTGAGAGCTATAGTAGGATTGATGGGTCTGTACTTTTTCCTGAAAGGTTTCGCATTCACCTTCAGAGTAATTTCATGTTGAAATAATTCCTCTTTGCAAGCTTTCGGGTCATCATATGAGCAATAAAATACATATTTGTACTTTATAAGCCAGTAAATTAACATTTCATTGACCTTTGGCTTCATCTTCTTTCCTACATGTAAACTTTGTTAGGGGAAATTTCAGTCCCCAAATTTACTTCCTACAGGTCTTTTGGGTGAGTAGTTGTCTTGGTCTTGATTTTATCTTGACTATCAAAAACCCTTTCAAGTGCTACAAGGCCTTTGGGGATTTAATTTTTTTTAACTAGATGAATTCTTTTCCAAATACCATATCCTTTCCATCAATATTTTCAACAAATCCACCAATTCAATCTCCTGACCTTCATATTCATCAACGCAGTTCAAAAATATAAGAATATCCTCTTCATCATTGAAGATCTACTAGTTGTGCAAATTCTCAAGAATGGAAGGCCTTGTCTATATCTCAACCTTAGATATTCCTATGAAAGTTATATCGTCAGGTCTTAATGCAATGTTAGCAAGTAAGTCAACTACTCTATTATGTCCTCTTTCCATCCAGTCAATTCCAAAAGCATCAAACTACTCAATGGACTCCCAAACAACATTTTTGTATTGCTTTAGTCTGTTGTTCTTGTAGGAATATTTGGCTCTTACTTGGAATATCACAAGCTTAGAATCACCAATCACCATTAACTTTCTTATTCCATGCTTCTCAGCCAGTATCAAACCCAATAGTAAAGCTTCATACTCTGCCATGTTATTTGTACAAACAAAGGACAATGTGAAAGAAAATTTATAAGTAATACACTAGGTGATACTAATAATATTCTTGCACTAGACCCTTCTTTGGAACTTGCACCATCAAAGTAAATTTTACAAAGTCCATCCTTTTCAAAAAATCTTACAACTTCATTTTCTATTGGTGCAAGGAACCTATCAATTTCTCTTGGCACTTCTTCCATTTTGAAATTACTAATGTCATTTTCCACAAAAAGAATTGTATCATCCTCAGGAACATGCTACAACATATGTGGGACTCTTGGTTCTCTCATTAATTGAACATCCTTACCATTAATGGGAAGACATGTCACATTGCATACTTCCTCCCATAGATGCACTCCATTTTTGAGATAGCAACATTCCATAATTAGGTGGGATATCCACTACCACCACAATCATCTTAAACTCTTTGTCTAGGTGGGTTGCTAATCTATATGGAAGTTCATTTATCACACCAATAACATGGATTTATCTTGAATACATAGCATAGCACTTACCATGAGTGCTATCAAATTTCAGTCCTAATGCTTCCATAATTTTAGTTGGAATGATGTTAGTTGATGCTCTAGAGTCAATAATACATTTTTTTATAAAATTTTCTACAACAATTGTAGTGATAAAAAATGGATGTATCTTATCAGGGTAGGTAGTTACTAAATTTCCTAAGAAGATATGGGGAATCTTAGTGTTAACCCCTTCAACTTCCTTGCCTTTCTTATCTTTTTCACTTAGTTTGGGTGGAGTGGGCACCACTAAATCATTATAGGCTATAGTAGCACCATTGATAAGGGCTACTGCCTTATGCAAGAACTATGTTCCTCAACTCTCATCATTTGAAGGAAAGGCATAAATACTTTTACTTGGCTAAGTCATTGAAACATATCAATAGGAGTATACTTGGGTAATTCAATTGGGAGTATGCCTTGTTCATTGTTGCTCTCCTTTTGTTGATTTTTGGGTAGTTCAATCTTCTGCTTGGTATCTTTCCTTGAAACTTCAAGGCTTTGCTTATGTGTCTTTATCTTCACAATAGGAGATTTGAATTCTTGAGTAGCTTTTGGATTCTCTACTCTCTTAGACCAAATTTTATCCCCCTTACCTTCTTTAGATTTTAATTTTTCCATTATTCCATCAAGCTTGTGCTCTTTGTTATTGACATTCTGCTTCTTGATGAAAAGATCAATAGGACTATTTTGTTCACCATTGACTGTTATGTTCCTCTGATGATAGGAGATTTTGGATTCAACATCCAAGACTATAGTATATTTCACAATCTCCTCATCTGAGGTTCTCCTTAGTGACACACCATATTCAATTGCTTCCAAATTCTAAACCTCAACATCACTATTAACATCCTCATCAGAGAGAACTTACTAATGATATGTACTAGAAATTTTTGTTTGATTATCTACATCCACTTCATAAGAGTTCTCATAAAATGAGCATTCACCTTTTGCAACATCACAATCACCCATAACCATAAGTACATCAACATCCTCCCCCTCTTGCTAATTATCTACATCAACCATTTGTGCAACTCCACACTACTCAAGAGAATATGGCATTTGACAAACCAAGCACGAAGGGGTGTCTTCAACATAATTTCCTGAATTATTTTACAAAGGATCAGGAGGGACTTTATTCTAAACATTTCTCTAATTATTAAGAATAGGCTTCCCATTATGCTAGTTGGTATTAAATGGGTGGTCTTGCAACCCAAGAGGTCTTTCATTCCTTTGATAATTTTTTGGTTGATCTTTTTCTTGCTTTAAAATTTTGTCACTTATAGGACCTTCATAAAATTATCAATACTATCCTCAAATGTGTCCCCCTTAGCTCTTGAACTCTTTTCCTCCTTTTTTGAGTTTGAAAAGTGCTTTGAATCATCTCTTCTACCAAATTTACCAGTTTCTCTACTAATATTATCAATATGCTCTGCCATCTTGAAGGCTTATGTCAATGATTGAGGATTCTTATCTAGCAATTGGTAACTCATTTTTGTATCAAAATAATTACAGTAATTTACCAAGAACACATGGTCATTCAATTTTAAATGAGGAGGAAACATCTTCCTATCCTTCTGGAACATTGTATTGAACTCAGGAACAAATTCATTAGAACCTTTAGCAGTATTATTAAATTGATTCAATAAAAAAATTGAATTAGTCTTGTCACCATATTTCTCTCTAAATATCCTTTTGAATTCCTCCCAAGAACCAATGCTCTCAACAGGAAAACTCCTATACCACTCTTGAGAATCTTTAGTGAGAGAATGCATAAACAAATTCATCAAAACATCCTCTACCTCTACCTCAAAATCATCCATAACATTAGAAAATTATTTCAGGTGGTCTTCACCACTCAAGGCATTATTACTAGAGAATATGACTACAACAGGTCTAAAGTCTTCAAGAAATGGGTTTGGGTAGCCAGGTATTCCAGTGAAACACAATTTTTGGCATCTATCTACTTGGAGTGGCCTCCTAGTATGTTGATCCCTATGAATGTCTCTTTGCTCATCATCTCTTTTATTGTTAGATTGGTTGCTATCCTTACCCTTTCAAATTTCACCATCACCCCCTCCTTTCTTGCTTCCTTCATTATCCTCAAAATAAGAATTATTATTCTTTTTTTTTCCTCCACCACCACCTCCACTAGGAGTATGTCCATCAGACTTCTTATGTGACTAACTATTAGTGTGTCTAGAGCTTGAAGAATTTGGAGTGGGTGTGGAAATTTTAAGAAAAAAAATCTCCCTTACCATCTCTACATTAGAAGCTATCATCTCAACTCTTTGCAAATCTTCTTGTAGCTATTCATTCTCCAACTAAAATCTCAATATGTTAGGATATGAAGGTGTAGTAGATGGATTTGGATTGGTTTCAGCCTTGTGTGTGTGGATTTTAGTAGATGAGGTATTGGTATTAGTATTGGTATTGAAAGTAGTTTTCTTAGGTTGGTCAATGGGTCTCTTTCCATGATCTACAAATGATGTCTTCTTAGTAGTGGTAGGAGGATCTGAAGCTCTAGTAGTTGAGACAAATGTGTTATAGGTATTAGTAGAAAAGGTTCCCATTGGGACTGCTACCTTAGGAATGTCATTGGTCATTTTAGAAGCAAATTTAAAAAGGTTTTCCTCAAAATTCTTACACCTAGCAACATCTTTCATTTTTTCCAATTTTTGTTTTCTAGCATCTCTCTCAAGCTGCTTATCTATAATCCTATCTTCCCTTTCTTTTAATTCCTTCATTCTATTCTCTTCTTCTTCTTTAAGCCTTGGTTTTTTCTCTTCTATAACTTGCATTTATTTATCTATATCTTCCTCATTTTCTAGAACATCTCCAGGCTCACTTGGGGCAGGAGTATAGTAGGTTGGTCAATAGGATCTTCCTCAAGAGAAAGGTGAACTTTTACATCAAGAGATTCACCTCTTGGCTTAAAATTATTTCCATTAAAAATGGAGCCAACTCCAAGGGTTAGAGGATCTAAAAACTTCTTATTCTTACCACAAAAATCCCACCTATCCTCCTCTCTAGAAATATTAAGCTCATTATCAAACACTTGTTCAACAGGAAAACTTCCTTGGTTTATGTTAGAACCTTCAACTTCATGTTCCTTTTCATGGGTACTGGCACTAATTATTTCAACCTTAAACATAGGAGATGCATCAGCAGGAGAGCCAACAAACTTACTCAATTAAGAGCTCTTATTTAACTAGGCGAGTTGCTTCTCTTTAGCAGGTTCATATTTTTCCTTCTACTCAGGATGCTTCTTTGCATAACTTCTGGTCTTCTTCATCAAGTCAAATGTGTCAAAATCCTTCTTCTTATGTTCTTTTTGAGAACTTTTCTTTAAACTGGTGTTAGAGAATTCATAGTCGCCACCAAAATGTTGGGAAATAGAAAGTGATTACACTTTGACTTTGTATTTGTAACTTAAAAAAAAATTTAAATATAACCTGACATAAGGTGACATAATGAAAAAAGACTTGACACATTAGACTAAGTATGATTGGTGTTGGCCTCCTACATTGACTTAACAACTAAGCCCTTAAAGTTGTGATTCAAAGATTGGACATCCGATCTAAATAACTATCTCAATCATCATGAAGGTTCATTTAATTGTCAACCCAAGGACATAGACTTGAAATGGTTCAACATGGTATGTGATAGAACAAAGGTTGGATTGAGATAATCACAATCTCAATGCTCTGAGTCCTTGTCTTGAGAACTCCTAAGGTGTTAGTTCATTCACCCTACAACATATAGGTCCTCTGCTATTGAGGCACCCCTGGTTCACTTACTAACCCTGCTATCATTACAAATTTACTGCTACCAAGCAACTCTTGGTGCTTCTTCACACATTCTCCATCTAGCCTTTAATAAGCCTAAAGACTAGTTAACCTCCATTTTCTCCCTAACCGGTTTGCAGGGGTGTGGTATGCCTCCATGGCTTCAAAACAATCTTGGGAAGGTTCTTGTTCAACCTTCTTTCCCTATTTCTTTATCGCTGTCACAAAATCCTTGGTCTAGGTTTTGGACAGGGCTACAAGGAATGAGCCCCTTTTAGGCCTCCTTGCACAAATGAACAGGTTCTATCTCCTCCCTTGACAAGATTGTGCCAAACACTCTTCTGACACCCTGGCCCAAATTCCAAGCTCTGACAGATTTTTGAGGTTTGGGACCTTTCCAGTCTGTACAAAGGTACAATCTAGTTTTTGGTAAGGAACTAGGGTTTCTTTAGACCTTTTCTTGGTATGTTATGCTTTTCCCTACCTCCATTTGGGTCTGACAAGGGTTCCACCCCTCCTTACAACCTTCTTGTGACCTCTTTCAAACACTACACACCCTGCACTGTATTACTTGTCACCCCTGCCACATTAGGGTTTGTTTCCAACTACCTTTTCCCAATCGAGCAGCATAAACTTGCCTAGGAAAGGATTCCAAGCATGCTTTTTGATCTTTAACTAGATCTTATATTTACACTATGTACAAGGGTGGAGCCTAGCTTTGTTTCCACAGCTTCCATACTTCTCAATACGGGCAGAAAACTAGCTAAGACTCCATTTTTTTCCTGGATTTACCAGTCAGAAATAACAGAAAAGAAAACACAGATTTATAAGTTTAAATGAAAACAATGGAAACCTATCTTAAGGTGCCACAAGAAATTATCAAAAAGGTTTATTTTACATGCCAACTAACTAACAAAAGGCTTTATTCAATTCATTTCTTTGTTGTTTCAGACGCAAGAAACAGAAAACTGTATTTTTTCATCAAAAAAACACTGTTCTATTGCCTTTCTCCTAAAACTGCCAACTCACAAAAGCCTTTTTCCCCCTTCAAAATTCATGAGTTCACATTCCCCATGCAAGGAATCAGTTAGGTTAATTTAACCGAGCCTAAGATAGCAAAAATCATGCTGTTTGAAAACACAGCGTGTTTTCCAATTTTTGCCTAAAACTTAGGAAACAACCAAAAAAAGATCCCTAGCTTATTCAACTTCTAACCCCAACATCAAAAAGGTCCTCAACACATCCTAAAAGGTATTTGAGACCTTGCACAACAAAAACAAAAAGATATAAAAATAATACTTCAAAATTTGCTTGTAGTTTGGTAGGTGCTCCTGCACCATTCTCCCCCTCTCAGCACAAAGACTAAGAACTGGAAAGAGGGATCATTTTCAGGTCAATTCAAAGCTTCTTGAATTGATCTTATTATACCCATGTATCCTCTAAGTTAGGCTTGCTCTTCCACTTGATAAGGTGCTCCATGTATACCTTATTCCTTGTTGACTTTTTCACCCTGGACTCTAAGATTTGCTCTGCCTCAAGCTGCTCTTGATTTGGTAGGGGTACATTACTGATGTCCTTGAAGACCTCATGACTGTTCTGAACCTCATCATTGACTGTGCCCTTATATTTGATCAAATCAACATTGTTGAACACCGGAGATATGCCCAAATCTGATGGTAACTCCACCTTGTAAGCATTCTTTCCATACTTGGCCAACACCTTGCATGGTCCTACTCTCTTCATTTGCAACTTGGTGGACATCCCCTTCTGCAATCTGGATTTGTTGAGGTGAACCATCACATAATCACCCACTTGAAACTGCACATCTCTCCTTGACTCATCAACTTTATCTTTCAACTTTTGTGTTGCTGTTGTAATTGTCTTCTTAACCTGCTCATGAATCTCCTTCATGGTTTGGCTGAAGTCTTCTGCATGTCCACTCCTATTCTCCATTGTTCCAAGGTCTCTAAGCTCACAAATTCCTCTTGGGTGCATCCCATACACAACTTCAAATGGAATTTTTCCTATAGTTCTATTAACACTGTCATTGTATGCATATTCAGCTTGGGAAATCACCATATCCCATGTCTATCCATATTCCTTTGTCAAGACCTCAATAGGTTACCTAACACTCTGTTAACCACCTCTGTTTGACCATCGGTCTTGAGGATGTATGCTGATCCAAATGTCAAATTTGTTCCCAATCTGCTCCATAGTGTTTTCCAAAAATGGCTCATGAATTTCACATCCCTATCTGATACAATGCTCAATGGCAATCCATGGATTCTTACAACTTCCCTAAAAAGAGATGGGCAATATAACTTGCATCATGTGTAGTCTTGCAAGGAATAAAGTGACTCATCTTGTTGAATCTGTCCACAACTACATAAATACCGCCAAAAACTAGTTTTAGTCTTGGGAAGACCTACCACAAAATCCATGCTCACACACTCCCATGGTCTGTTAGGAATAGGCAGGGGCTGATATAACCCAGCATTGCTAGCTCCCCCTTTGCCAAACAACACACTAGTACATACTTCCTAACATCTCTTACCAACTTGGGCCAGTAATAAAACCTTTGTACCATCTCTAAAGTTTTATTTATTCCAAAATGTCCACTAAGACTGTCATTGTGTTTCTCTTGGATCAGATTTTCCCTCATTGATCCCCTTGGGACACATAACAGATTTCCCTTGAACAACAAACCATTTTGTAGTGTATACTTAGCATATTTACTATGAAAGTGATTTTCAAAATCTGAACATACCTTGTAGGCTTCTGAGAAATCTTCATCCTCGCTATAGAGGTCTTTAAAACTCTCCAATCCTATGCTTTTCAGCTATATCTCTTGGACTATCAACATTCTCCTGCTTAATGCATCTACTACTTTGTTTTGCTATCCCTTCTTGTGCTTGATGGTAAATGTAAAGGCTTGGATGTACTCCATCCATTTCAAATGTCTATTACTTAACTTCTCTTGTGTGTTGATATAACTGAGGTGCCGGTTATCATCGTGAGAGACCACAAACTCTTTGGGCAATAAATAAAATGCCTCCACTTCCTAAGCGACTGCACTAAAGCATAAAGTTCAAGATCATAGGTGGAGTATTTTTGTTTGGCTTCATTGAGTTTTTCACTGAAGAAGGCTACAGGCCTACCTTCTTGACTAAGGACTCCTCCTACTACTACTCCACTTGCATCACACTCAACTGTGAATAACTTATCAAAACTAAGCAACAAAAGTATAGGTTGGGTTGCTACCTCCTGTTTCAGCTTTTCAAACCCTTTATTAGCCTCTAAAGTCCACTTAAACTTTGTTTTCTAACCACCCTTGATTGTATCTAGCACTGGTGCACAGATGCCACTAAAATTCCTTATGAACTTCCTATGAAACTGAGCCAAACCATGAAAACTTCTTACCTCTGTTGTTGTGGTTGGTGTAGGCTAGTTTAGGATGGCTTCCACCTTGCTTGGATCCATCTTTAGCATTCCTTGGGATACCACAAAGCCCAGATACACAAGTTCTTGTTTGAAGAATTCACACTTCTGGGTTGATTGCTAGCGTTCTTCTTCCGACCTTTTAAATTTCATATCTCCACACATGTTTCAAATGTTCTTACTGTGTCTTATTGAAAATGGGTATGTCATCCAAGTAGACTACTACAAAGATTCCTGTGAAATCCTTAAGCACCTCATTCATTAGTCTCATGAATGTGCTAGGGGCATTTGAGAGGCCAAATGGCATCACTTTCCACTCATACAAACCATCATTTGTCTTAAAAGTTATCTTCCATTCATCACCTTCCTTAATTCTGATTTGGTGATACCCGCTCTTAAGATCTAGCTTAGTGTAAAATTTTGCACCTCCGAGGCAATCCAATAAATCTTCAATCCTAGGTATTGGAAATCTATACCTAATTGTGATTCTATTAATTGCTCTAGAATCAGTACAAAGTCTCCATTTACCTCCTTTTTTTGTTGCCAAAACAACTGGGACTGCACATGGACTAATACTCTTTTGAATCAGACCTTGATTCAGCAATTCTTCCACTTGCCTTGCCACTTCAAGATTCTGATCTGGTGTGAGTTTGTATGCTGCCTTGTTAGGTAAAGAGGCTCCAGGTATAAAGTCAATTTGATGACTTATTGCTCTCTTTGGAGGTAGAGTTGTTGGTGTACCATCACTCACTATGCTCTTGTATTTGTCAAGCAAGTTTTGGACTGCTGCTGGTAACACTGTCCTTTCAGCCTTTTCCTCTTCTTTGGGCTGCATCATAATCACATACCCTTCATTCCCTTGGTGTAGATCCTTGATGAACTCCTTGCCACTGCTCAACATAATGTTAGGAAACTTGGACTATCCTTCATCATCCTCAATCAATGACTGCAGCTTGAAGGTTCTTCCATCCTTCTTGAACTCAATGGTGTTCTCTTTTCCATGATATATAGCACCTCTGTCATACTGCCATGGTCTGCCAAGAAGAAGATGGCATGCATCCATGGGTAATACATCACAAATCAGTTTGTCTTTGTAGCCTCCAATTGAGAATTCCACTGTAACCTGCTCATTCACCAAAACACTTTTCCCTTTATTCAGCCATGTGACTTTGTAAGGATTGGTATGAGGTACCTTCTACAATTTTAACTTAGTTACTACCTCCTGAGAGATGATATTATCTATAGAACCAAAATCTACAATGACCTTGCATACCTTTCCCAATATCTTGCACCTTGCTCTAAACAAAGCTCTCCTTTGCTTGGGTTCTTCCTTGACCGGTTGTCTGATCAACACTCTATTAAACATCAGGTTTTCACCTACTTTTGATTCTATATGACTAATCTCAGGTGATTTGACACTCATGGTGTCCTCTTGTGCATAATCTACTCTTTTCTCATTGCTAGATGAAGCTTTCTTTGGGCACCTATAAGTTGGATGACCTAGCTGATTACAGTGATAGCACTTCATGGTGGCAAAGTAGGAGTTACTTCTGCCTGCTCCTCTTCCTTTGTTTGAACCTCCTTGAGGTCCTCTTCCTCTATTAAATCCTCCTCTTGATGATGTTTCACCTCCATGCTCAGTAAGCTTAGATTCTCCTTGGGTTCTTTGATCATTACCTCTTCCTTGGTAACCTCCTCGCTGTCCTCTTTGGTCTCTACCTTTGCCTCTGCCCTTAGAGGACTGATCATGCTTCCTTTTATTCCTCTCTTCAATCTTGATAGCTAGCTGATAACATTGGTGGACTGTCTTGGGGCCGAGTAAAGCCATCTCTTCTTGTATGTTCCACTTCAAACCATTGAGATATCTAGCCACTTTTAGGCTCTCATCTTCTGCCACATTTGATCTCAAACAAAGCTTCTGGAACTCTTCGGTATAAGTGTTGACATCTTGATCTTTTTGTCTTAAGCTTCTTACGCACTCTTCTTGCGTGAAAATGGATCTCATAATCATGCGGCATATATGCTTTCACCTTAGCAACCATTCCCTTCAGGGTTGATATGGGTTGCGCGCCTTCTTTCTCCTTTCAATGCGGACAAATTTCCGCAAATTAAGCTGATCCTCAGCCTTGGGATTTTTGCAACCTTCACTTCGAGCCGGTAACTCCATCACATTCAAAGTGATTCTCCATTCCATCTATCGGTCCTTGACCAAATCGGGAACCATCTTTCCATAGAACAGCGATATGCCCTCCAGATGCTTTTCCAGCGAGGGCTTTATTCTTCAAGAAGGCTCCTCCTCTAGAATAGTGTCAGGCTCAGGGACTTTGTCCTCCTCTGCAACCTCTTTTTCCTTTGGCACTATTCCTTCCAACCTTGCATTATTCAATGCCTTCTCCAATTGCTCAATTTTTTCTTTCAGGGACTTGTTGTCCTCTTCTTGCTCTTCAACCTTCTTGGCCAACTGTGCATTTGTCGCCATGGCTAGGGTTTCACTGGACTCAACTTCAGACATATAAGTTGCTTTCCCAAATCTTTAGTTGTTCTCTGATACCAAATCTGATAGAACAAAGGTTGGATTGAGATAATCACAATCTCAATGCTCTAAGTCCTTGTCTTGAGAACTCCTAAGGTGTTAGTTCATTCACCCTACAACATATAGGTCCTCTGCTATTGAGGCACCCCTGGTTCACTTACTAACCCTGCTATCATTACAAATTTACTGCTACCAAGCAACTCTTGGTGCTTCTTCACACATTCTCCATCTAGCCTTTAATAAGCCTAAAGACTAGTTAACCTCCATTTTCTCCCTAACCGGTTTGCAGGGGTGTGGTATGCCTCCATGGCTTCAAAACAATCTTGGGAAGGTTCTTGTTCAACCTTCTTTCCCTATTTCTTTATCGCTGTCACAAAATCCTAGGTCTAGGTTTTGGACAGGGCTACAAGGAATGAGCCCCTTTTAGGCCTCCTTGCACAAATGAACAGGTTCTATCTCCTCCCTTTGACAAGATTGTGCCAAACACTCTTCTGACACCCTGGCCCAAATTCCAAGCTCTGACAGATTTTTGAGGTTTGGGACCTTTCCAGTCTGTACAAAGGTACAATCTAGTTTTTGGTAAGGAACTAGGGTTTCTTTAGACCTTTTCTTGGTATGTTATGCTTTTCCCTACCTCCATTTGGGTCTGACAAGGGTTCCACCCCTCCTTACAACCTTCTTGTGACCTCTTTCAAACACTACACACCCTGCACTGTATTACTTGTCACCCCTGCCACATTAGGGTTTGTTTCCAACTACCTTTTCCCAATCGAGCAGCATAAACTTGCCTAGGAAAGGATTCCAAGCATGCTTTTTGATCTTTAACTAGATCTTATATTTACACTATGTACAAGGGTGGAGCCTAGCTTTGTTTCCACAGCTTCCATACTTCTCAATACGGGCAGAAAACTAGCTAAGACTCCATTTTTTTCCTGGATTTACCAGTCAGAAATAACAGAAAAGAAAACACAGATTTATAAGTTTAAATGAAAACAATGGAAACCTATCTTAAGGTGCCACAAGAAATTATCAAAAAGGTTTATTTTACATGCCAACTAACTAACAAAAGGCTTTATTCAATTCATTTCTTTGTTGTTTCAGACGCAAGAAACAGAAAACTGTATTTTTTCATCAAAAAAACACTGTTCTATTGCCTTTCTCCTAAAACTGCCAACTCACAAAAGCCTTTTTCCCCCTTCAAAATTCATGAGTTCACATTCCCCATGCAAGGAATCAGTTAGGTTAATTTAACCGAGCCTAAGATAGCAAAAATCATGCTGTTTGAAAACACAGCGTGTTTTCCAATTTTTGCCTAAAACTTAGGAAACAACCAAAAAAAGATCCCTAGCTTATTCAAATTCTAACCTCAACATCAAAAAGGTCCTCAACACATCCTAAAAGGTATTTGAGACCTTGCACAAAAAAAACGAAAAGATATAAAAACAATACTTCAAAATTTGGCATATTTTGGTAGATTATCTGCACCGGTGTATGTGCACTAGGAATCCATAGTAGCCATGATATTCATCCTACAGCTAAGAAAGACATAATGCTAAAAGTAAATTTCTTAGAAGGAAGTAAAATAAGTACTGAACATCAGCCAACAACTATACTAAGCTAAAGTGCATGATAGAAATGAAAATCTGAGCAAACAGATAGGAAACTACTTTGTCTACTAGGCTATACGAAGAGTCACATAATGGAATTATAGTGGTTGTAGGAACAAATAGTTACCAGATTCATAACTATTTGCACAAAAAAGTAATAACTAAGCTAAAGGATGGAATGCTCAACAAGTGGGGCCCCTTGGATGAGTATCCCTTAAGACAAAATTAGATGCAATGAACTTATAACTTCATTTTATTCATTGGAAAGCATGATTACAATAGAGCAGCATAACTATGTTACTGAAAAGCTAAGAATGCAAGTATAACATCAAATCAATAAACCTTCTGAGAAGGAGCATCTGAGGCTTATTTATTGAAGGAAAAACTATTTACTAACTACCTAGCAAGGTGGTCAACTCCAACAAATTAGGAGGACACCACTTTATGGAAAGCGTAGAATGCGGAAAGGAGGTTATCCATGCATGGAATTTGGTCAAGCCGATTTGACTTAACACAGATCTAGCATAACCATAGCTCCTATATTTTCTCAACAAATTGTTATGACCATTTACAAGGAAGTTACAATCTTCTATTTGAACTAGGAATTTCCCTTCATTAAGAGTCTTCCCTCCATTGACATTTGAATGATCACGTTTTTTAATTTTATGGAAAACAACCAGCTGGCAGAATCTTCCTCAATTTTGTAGGATAAAATTATATTTGCATGACAACATTAGCATATCTATAACTATCTTAAGTAACATTCATTAATCCACATGTAAAATTAACATAGATAGTTCACATACCATGTTAATTTCATTTAAAATTTACAAATATAAGCTTATGCCCAATGTCTATGGTTTTGAGGAAATAACATGAAAATGTCAGCATCCAAGTATCAAAGTATATGATGACAACAACAAATGGATAATAAACTATATCAAAATTGGGCTATAAATTTGACTTATCACTCTCTCCAGCCTAAGGTTGTGTTGGTCTGCTAGTAGAGGAAGAGTTATTCCTTTTCTTATTCAATACCTTGAAATCTGCAACTTCCAGTTGCCCCACATCAGTTCTTGTAGTGTATGAATTGGGGTCCCATTAGAACCCTTGCTTGTTGTCCAACTTATTCCATCTTTGCCTTTCTGTAGTTATATCATACTGATAATACTTGAAATTTGGCACATGTCATAATAGGGTAGGTGATTGAAAAGTTAATGGAAGCCAAAATTTCCCCTTCATCCTTCCAAGTTGTATATATCTATCAACTCTTTTTCATGTTGTAGCATAGTTCTGCAGAGAGTGAGGTTCAACTTGTTTTAACTCATCTGTCAGAATGTTCCACCTCTGTGATAGATATCCCATTATTGTTTTCCTTGTAGTTTCTACTACCTTCTCATATTCTTTATAAGTTTCTTTTCTCACAGGTAGGATCTTCTTGCTATAGCTTGGTTAGTAAAGAAATTTGTTCCATTCCCAGAAAATGTCTCCAAGGTTTCTAGATTCAGCCCTAATGGGCAAGGGAGTGTTGGATTCTATTTTCCTGTAAGTCCTAAAATGTTGTCCCCAACTAATATCATTCTATATCCAGGATATAAATTCCCTTAATTGGAGATCCCCAACATACAACAATGGATTCCAATCATGATCATGGGACACAACATAATTATGCAAATAGAGTTCACACAACAATTTTTTTCACTTCAGGAGGAGCAATCTAATAAGCTTGGAATAATTCAAGAGGATTCTGAATGGAAGGATTCAAACCAAAAATGATCCTTGAAAGTTTAAAAGAAATATTCCTGTCCTTCAAATATAGACCATAGAATCTTGGAGGAGTCCTCCACTCTAACATCTGAGGCACCAAGGCTACTACATTGTCCACCTTTTCCTTTAAGGCAACAATTTTTTGTGTTCTTTTCTTCAATCTTAGCATCTTTCTTTTTAATATCCTCCTTTAGCTTGTGTTTAGCCTGTTTCCATTCTTCTTCCCTCCTTTGCATCTCATTCCATAGGTTCATGGCTACCATGTTCCATGAAAAATAAGAGGGTCTTTGTATTCCTACCAAAAAATTTACCGGCACTGATTCTTGCTCTTCATATGGCTCCTACTACAGGGATTCTAATTGTTCACCCAGTTCTAGCTACAGGAGTTCTTACTCTTTCTACAGGAGCTCCTAATTCTGATCATACTCTTGAACCTCAGCCTATTTTGTGATAGTAGTAAGCTCTACCAACCTTTTATTTTCCTGTTCCTCAAAAATATCCTTTTCCTCAACGTTCATCTGCCCCATTGTGGCTTTTGTGTCCTCTCGTGATATTCCTCAAGGCTTAAGGCTTCTCTTTAGAGGCACACCAGTGGCTGGCCCAGTTGGTCTTGATTTTCTAGGAGATTTTTCATTTTTT
>VDFB02358968.1:0-25422 GCA_007258455.2 Sequoia sempervirens
ATTTATGTCAAAAATACTCTTCAAGTTATTGGGCGAGTTTATCATGGAAGTAGTCATTACTAATGAAGATTGATAACTAGTCTCTTGAGGTGGGATAGAAGGAACAAATACGGTGGAGAAGGAATCAACATCACTGTCGATAGGGGACATAGGAGATATGGCTGATTCTGGTATTGGAGCTTAAATGTGAGGAGTTATCTCACTTAGAATGGTAGAGTCTCAAGAACTAAATCTTTAACTTCTTATTGATCAAACTTGAATTTGCATTTCATTAGTTTCTTTCCTTGATGTTTCCTTCTCAACGGTTGTCTTTGGCAACTCGACTTACCTTCAACTTAATTCTAGTACCTGAAGAGGAAGCTCCTTCTTTTGATTGCTCTCTAATTTCTGACTTCAAACCTCTAGGACCAGCTGGATCATCTTCAGCCCTAACTTTGATTTTGATAGTTTTAACACCTATGCTTTTAAGCCAAGAGTTGGTGTTCGCCAAGACTGATTGAAACCTATCAAAGATTGAGACAGATTCTTTTTGAGACCACTGGATTGCAGGAATAGGGGCATTAGCAACTCCTTGTTCTTCGTATTCAGGATCCAAAATTTGCCTATCATAAATTACTCCCTCTAGAATTAAAGTCAGATTTAGATCAATAATTTGCTCCAAAGTTAGCCTGCAATAATCCATTATGTATATATCCTTTTCTGTTCGGAGGTCTGCCCAAATGTCTTCAATGCGGTGGACATGAGTGAAAGCTCTTTTAATTTTATCTTTCATTCTTCTATAATCAAAATCTACTCTAGCTTGGAATCTCTTCAATGTTATTTCCTGACGTTCAGTCTCCATTGCTTTGGCTCTTGAAGAAGTTGTCAACGAATACCTGCCGATTATCAATGGATTATGTGAAGAAATGCCGATTCCAGACTTGTGTTGCGTAGCTTGACGTGAATGAACTGTCATCAATTGCCTTCCCAGCTCCATCAGAATAATCTTATCAGTCGGATACCTTGGAAGCATATAAGGTTGATCTTCAAAGCAGCCAACTCTCATATAAGTGAAGGTAGGGAATTGAAGGAATAAGCAACCATATTCATTTACTTTATTCCAAGCTGCCTCAGAAACCCTGTTGTTTGCTAGTGCTTTATCAAACAAACACATAAAATAACCAAAGAAGGCATCTTGAACCCTTCTATAATGCGCTCGGCTTGGAATAAAAGTCAGCTGATCATAATATTTCCATACAGGCACCAATGATCTGTCACCTTCAGGAGATAGGCCTGGAAAATGTTTCAAAGAAGCTGCTATATAAACCAAGTATGAGTTCATATAGAAGGTAAGAGTGGTAGGAACCTGTGCAAGCTGTTCACACAAACTGTCACTGATTATTTCTCCCCAGAAAATTGGATGCTGTGCTTTTCTAATAACCACCATGAACTTATACATCCAGTTTTCAAACACATTAGAAACCTTCAACCCTGCAATTTTGCTCAGAAGAGTGATCATATCATTAATTTCCTCTTTAAAATCAGACCAATACAACTTGGGTATCCGGGTCACACAAGGCCGTGGTTTGAGAAGCCACTTAGAATTGATATGTCTAATACAATCACTCTTTTTCTGCTCAAAATGTCTGTGAGCACTCTTTAATGAGATCTCTGAATATGTAGTAGCATCAGGAACTCTGAAAACTCTGTTGATTGTTTCAGCATCAAGTCTGATAACCACGTTGCCATCATCATCCTTGATAGTTTTGGATTCTTTATCAAAGTGTGCTGCACACGCAAGGACGAATTCAGGTTCTAGGGCAACAACAGGAAAAGAAGACACCAGATGAATATGACTCCTCAGCAATTTCTGCATATCAGAAGAAGTGGATTTCTCAGCTCTTTCAAGAAACTCGGACATATCAATATGCCCAATTTCTGTGTCTTTGATCTCATCGATATTTGAAACAACGTGAGACAGAGAAATCTCATTCTGATATTTATCAAACTTGTATTTCATCTTTTTGCTTTTTGGAGAAGTTGGTTCGTCTGTCATTGAACAGGAATCTGCAAGACTGCGGTGAAAACTCCATAAGGTCAGAACATCATCAGCATCAACGTGAGTGGACATGGTGAAACTCAAACCCTAGGACAATAAAATGGTTTATGAAAGAATGATGGAAGGTGGATGTTGAAGGCGAATTCAAAATTGATGGAATAATGGCAGAATGGTGGCAATAAAAAATAACAAGTTGTCTTCTTGAAACAGCAGCAAGACAAAGAGATTTTTGGCTTGGATTTGGAATTTCGTTCAAAAAGGTCAACTTTTGTGCTTTTTAAGGCATTTCGGGTTTTTATATGCCTTCAACAATTTCCGAACTTTTTGATGCTTTAGTAATTTCTGCTTTTTGTAATTTCGGGATTTTAAAGAGCTTTGACAATTTTTACAAAGGCAGTCGGGACTTTTTGGAAGTTTAACAATTTTTCAATTTTGCAATTTCAAAAATTGTAATTTCAATTGCAAATCCCGAAATTGCATTTTGGTTTTCAAAACCCAAAATAAGACACAAAGTGAATTATTTTGTGGAAAATGACAATGAAAGATTGAAGTGGATGAATGAAAATGTAGGAAATGAGCATGGAAGATAGAATGAAGGCGAAATGAAGTGAAAGTTTATTGCAGGAAACGGCAGAATAATGAAAAATGTGTTTTGTATGGAATATATGAGATAGAAAACGAATTTCAGTGAAATGAAGGAGAACAAAGGGTGCGGAGGATATGAGATGGAAAGCAAATTTCAGTGAGATGAAGGAAAACGAAGGGTGCGTGAGGTATGAAGGATAAATGGAAGATGGAAAATGCATTTTATATGAGAGCGAATGATGGAATGAAGGAAAATGAAGGATGTAATGAAGGGAATACAAGAAATGCGTATTAAACGTAGGCGAGTAAAGTGAAAACGCATTTCGAAAAAGCAGAAAATGACAGAGAAACGCGTTTTTTGTAACATAAAGACGGATACCAACAAATATATATAAAAACGACCATTGATAAAGGCAGAAAACAGTATAAAAACATGTAAAAATAAAAAACGCGTTTCGCAAAAGACATTAAAATCTTAAAACAAAATGCGTATAAATGAAAATGACGTAAAAGATAACAGAAAAACGCATAACATACCTGGAAATGAGTTGTAAATGAAAATTACGGAGATAAAACCCTAGGCGCGTTCAGAAATGAAAAGGGGCGATGGCTATTTACTGAGGAAAATCCGATTTTCAAGCATTAAGGTTGACGAAATCTCCATGAAATAGGGAAGTAAAAGCAAAGAAGGATTCAACCAACTTGAAAAAGAAGGCGTCGGACTTTTCTGAAGCTTTTTACAATGCAAAATGTCAATAAAAACTAAAATCGGGGTTTTTAGGAACCAACGCAATTTTATTTTAAAACAAATTCGCACTTTTTTGAAGCTTTTACAAATGACAAAGCAAAATCGGGTTTTTTGAATCATTTAGCAATGAATCGGGCTTTTTAGACTTCAACGCAATTTAACTTTTGTCAAATATGAAGACTTAAAAAATTCGGACTTTTCAAAGCCAAATAACAATTGTGCTTTTTGTCAAAACATAAGGACTTGTCAAAAATTCGGACTTTTTAAGTCACTAAAGCAATTTTGGGATTTTTGAACACTTTGGCAATTTTGCTTTCAAGTTAAAATTTCCCTATTTGCTGAGTTGCTTTAAAAACCCGAAATTGGTCAAAAAGACACTAAAAATGACTCAGAAATTGACGAAAACGGAAACGAAAGAGGAAAAAGAGTAGCCCAAAGGTTAATAAACTTAAAACTGAGATTTGTCACTCTTTGCACCTCGTAATGCGTGCCTTAGAGAAGAAAAGTCTCAAATTTTATGAAAATTTTGATTGGTTATCCAAATTTTAAAACGAGTCAAAAATTTGGGATAACAAGTTTCTAGGATATTGATGGTATCAAAGGTTCTCACTATTCTAGAAGGGTTGCTATACTTAAAAACATTTGCAAATATCAAATTAAGTAACATTATGCTGGATATGGGAATGAATGATTTGATCTACAGCATGTTTCACCATTTCTTTGCCACAGTCAGGAAAGAACATGATGATGATGTTATTGCATCCATGAAAACTATTATGGTACTAACTATTAATGACAAGGACGATGTGCCTAAGTCTCTTTTTTCTATCCTATTGACTAACAGGAAGAAGGGGAAACATGGAATCCTATCAGTTAAAGAGAAATTAGCTCATAGGGTGATTAATCAATGTGGGAAGAAGCTGAAATCTTTCTTGGATAATGATGAGTTGGTGGTTGAAGAGACGTTCATAGCAGAAAAATCTGATGCAATGATTGCTTTGAAACATGATGAATGTGAGACGGAGCCTCAGGATGACTCTTTGGTCAAGCATGCAACTATCGTGGATAAGTTTGTGCATGAAGGAAAGGAAAAACAACAACCTTGGATCCTAGTTCTGATTCATCCGGTGATGACTCTAAGTCTAATGACTACCTTGATGTTTCTAGTGCAGCAGATATTGATGGTGAGTTCACTAATGTACCTTCAGATGATGGGCATGGAGAAAGCAAAAATGATGATGTCTTCAAATTAGCTTTTGATGATCACTCATCTCATTTCATTGATGATATCTCAGGTGGCTTTGTTTTTTACTTCCAAACCAAGCCTACGGAGAGGGATGTTTATGATGATTTCAGTCCTAGTAAGATGGAGAGTGACTTTTTCATAAAGGCAACCACCCATGAGGAGCGCAATGAACACTTATACTCTGAACAAAACAATCAGCCTTTTTTTTACATGGGATCCGGGTGTGTCGGCACTTAAGTATGATGAGGATCCACATTGGGAAGAATTTCCTTTTGATTATAATGATGTCCTTACTTCATCTCGGGAGTCATGCATAGAGAATGGCATTGAGAAAGGTGAAATTGAAAGGGATAATCTTGTATGCAAATCAGAAAACTTAATGAGAAATCTACAACACCAACAAAGGCACCTAAAACACCATCAAGATTTGTTCAGAAAAATCATCCAAAATACTTAGTTATTGGAGACATGGATACAGAAATCCAAACAAGGAGAAGATTGGCCACCACATCAGGACATATGTCTTTACTTTGTAAAATTGAACCCAAAGATTTTATGGAAGCTAGCAAAGACAAGAAGAATTAAATCAAATAGAGAAAAATGAAACTTGGGAACTTGTCCCAAGACCCAAGGATAAAAATGTAATTGGTACCAAGTGGGTGTTCAAAAATAAGCTAAATGAAGATGGTCAAGTAGTAAAGAATAAAGCAAGGTTGGTATGTAAAGGCTATGCTCAAGTAGAAGTGGTTGACTTTGAACTTTGAAGAAACATTTGCCCCAGTTGCACAATTAGAGGCTATAAGGATGTTCCTAGCATTTGCTTGCCACAAAAATTTTAAAGTTTACCAAATGGATGTCAAATCAGCATTTCTCAATGGACATCTAAAGAGGAGGTATATATTGAACAAGCTAAGGGATTCATCTTGTCAGAAAACAAAGACTATGTATGCAAACTCAAGAAAGCTCTTTATGGATTAAAACAAGCTCCCGAGGCTTCGTATTCTAGATTGGACAAGTACTTACAAGAACAAGGGTTCAAAAGAGGCATTGTGGACAACAATCTATATTTTAAAATTGAAAATGATCATCAATTGACTGTTCTAGTATATGTCAACGATATTATCTTTGGAGGAAATTATAGTAGAATGTGCAAGACTTTGCTCAAAAAATGCAAGAAGAATTTGAAATCTCCATGTTAGGTGAACTCTCTTTCTTCCTTGGATTACAAGTCTCTCAATTTGATAATGAAATTTTTATTTCACAAACTAAGTATGCTAAATAAAAGTTGAAAAAGTTTAGAATGGAGGATTGCAATCCTGTGAGTACACCAATGGTGACAAGATGTAAGAAGCAAGAATGATGAATCTCCCAATGCAAACCAAACTCTCTATAGATCTATGATAGGAAGTTTGCTTTATATGACAGCCTCAAGACCTGACATTATGCAAGCAGTTGGGATGGTAGCAAGGTTTCAAGCTGCTCCTAAAGAAACACATGTGAAGGCAGTAAAAAGGATATTCAAATACTTAAAAGGCACATTGGATTTTTGTCTATGGTACCCAAGAGGTGAAGACTTCACGTTAAAAGCATATACAAAAGCTGATTGGGCTAGTAGTTTGGATGATAGAAAGAGTACTATTGGCAGTGCATCCTTTTTGAGCAATAGTCTTGTTTCATGGTTTAGTAAGAAACAAGCTTCAGTCTTTCTATCCACTGCTTAAGCAGAATACATAGCAACAGCTTCATGTTGTACTCAAGTTCTTTGGATGCGACAAACTTTAAAGGATATCAAAGTGGAATATGATCACCCAATATCTATTGTGATAATACAAGTGCCATTAATATTTCCAAGAACGGAGTGATGCACTCAAGGACTAAACACATTCTCATCAAATACCATTTTTTTGAGGGCACAAGTAGCAGATCAGCAAATAAAGTTGGAATATGTTGCCACTGAAGAATAGGTTGCAGCTATATTTACAAAGCCTCTCCCCAAAGAGACATTTGAGTACTTAAGGGAAAAGTTGAGAGTAGTCCCATATTCATCCAGTCATTAAGGGGAAGTATATATTCAAGGGGAGCTACCCACAGCATTATCTTGTAACTCTATGGAAGATAAAGCTTAGAGATAGATGGTAGACCCTTTGCCATTGATGTCAAAGGGGGAGAAGTACAAAGACAAGGGGAGCAATAGGACAAGGGGAGCAATGAGTTGGAGTGGTGGGTTGCCATCAATGATAAAGGGGGATATTGTTAGAATATTGTCTTTGATGTCAAAGGACAGACTCTTTTGCAAGAACAAATAGCATGTTTATTGCAGGCCAACCTTCATTATCTTGGCGCTACATTGGAAGGAAATTCGAGTTAAAATATTGTTTTTAAAATATATTGGCCATTAATATTTAAAATTATATTAATAATTTTTGGTAAATCAATAGTCATCATTTATCCCTTTTGGGATATGAAAATGAAACATATTTAAACGCCTAAGTTAGAAAGAAAATATAAGATGGAAAAGTAGCAAAAGACAAAAGACAGAAAAGACAAAAACCAAAAAGGAGCGATTATAATTGTGAAGAGGGGCAGTGATTCATATAATGCAGCAATTAATATGCAATAAAAAGGCATCAACCATATTAGAAAGGCTGCGATTTAAGGAATTTGTTATGTTTATGAAGACAACAATAATTAAGGGAATGTTAAGCAATAAAAGGGATGCCTCTCTTTGAGTAGTCGTCTCTCTCCATAAAGTCACCCCTATCAAAAAGCAAGAGTAGGTATAAAGGGAAAATGAGAAGTACGGTTGAAAGTGAGTGGGTGTGAGTGTTTCGAGGAGTAAAGAAAGGTGTGTAGTATGTTGTGGAATGAATAAGGATAAAAAATAAAACATATACACCAGATTGAAGAGCAATTTATGAGAAGATTATTTGTAGATTTATGAGAAAATTATAAAAAGATCATTTGCAGATTTATAAGGAGATTATAAGAAGATTATTTGCACATTAAAGGAGGAGATTGTGAGAAGTTGTATGGCAGATTTGTAAGAAGTTTCATGTGGAGATTGTGATCATTTTGTGACAGATTTATGATCAATTTATAGCAGATTTAAGAAGGGAATTATAGCAAATTAAAGAAGAGAGTTATAGCAAAATTTGTGAAGACAATTTGAAATGTCTCGTTTTTAATTACATGAAGAAATATAATATTATTTTAATTAATTAATATTTTCCTCCAATTGTTAATTCAAAAGGGAATATTATTAATTAAATAATATTATATTTATGTGACTTATTAAATGCAAATTCAAAAATTAAGTCACAACTGAAAATTAAAAGAAGAAAAAAAAATTGAAGAGCCAGGCCATTAGAAAGCCAAGGGTCATGGTATGGTAAAGGTAATAAAAGAATTGAGGAGAGCTCATTGTAGGAGGCTTGGTTGATTGTGGTTTTGGAGAAGCTTGGCTTTCTTGTAACTTGAGGACAAAAACCCTCGGGTTCTCAGAATTGGACGAAAACCCAATTCTTGGACTAGCAAAATCACTCAGATTTTGCAGTGGGAATTAACGTCAGAAGATTGAAAATTTGTGAGTCTCGAGACAGATTTTCAAACAATACTGAGGAGGTTCAGGTCAGTATTAAAGAAAGATTCGATTTTCGAATTGTTGAATTGAAATTCCTATACAAATGTGAATATATATTCAGAAATTCTATATTGGGAGACTGTTGTTCATTTATCACTTATTGTATGACCGTTTGAGCTTCGAATATCAAATTTTAATTGGGATTTTATGTTTTGAGTTGATTATTATGAATGAATGTTTGGCAAAGATTATTTGAGTGCAAAGCGAGGAAAAAATACATTAAATTCAAGGGTCTACAAAACTGTTTGACGAAATGCCTAAACAGAACAATTGGTAAACTGAAAAAAAATATAGGCAACTAAGGGTTGCTCATTACACAATTTGAATGAGGAGTTGGTGCCTCTAGTGGGTTGGTGTTCACAAATTGAATAAGGGATTGGTGCCTCTAGAATTTGTAAAAAGAAGTTTAATAAAAGCAATATTTTGTAATGTCCCCTTTTTCGATGTTCCTTATTTGGGCTAGTTCGATGATTTGACTCACTATTTTTAGTAAGTATTATATTTAGTAATTGGTCCTGGTAGTACTGTCATGTAGGGTTTCCAATTTGGGCATTGCTTGGTTGTTGTTTGGTGAGTTCTAATGTTTTGACATATTATTCACTAAAGTCTCCAAAAGGTGATTTTATGACTTATGTTATAACGTTATAAAAGACCCCCCCGCCCCCTTGGCCTAGTTGAGCAACGTTGTTTTAAAAAAGGGGACAATGTATTTCAAGTGGACGCCTAGAAAAGAGGTTTATTTATCATTTTTTAAGGCTAATGTTATGCCTCATAAGGTGGAACACCTAGTTTGGGCTTCATGTCAGTTTTAAATCAAAAATCAAAAGTGGAATTTTGGAGGCAAAAAGTTGGGAAGGCCCTCTTGGGGTAATTTCATGTCATTTCATAAAGTGAAATGAGAGGGAAAATATATTCAAATTCAAATTCAAGTTGCCCTATTTCTTCCTTCACTTTATAAATATGAGTTTGAACTCTCATTTGCATATGGAGGATTTGACAACTTAAGGAGACTCTGCTGGATTGTTTCCAGAACTTTTACATTGCTGGTTGAGGACGAAAACCCTCTCCTTCAGTTGCTAGTTTCAATGGTGAAAGACCCACCCTAGCTGGTTGGAGTGATTCTACCTTAGGAAGCACCAGTGTTTTCAAAAGATTGATCATTTTAGGTTTTCTAATATAAAGATTTTCTTAGTGTTTTGATGTGGGTTCAAAGAGTTTGGTGTGCTTGTTGATTTGCTTTATTTGGGTGATGATTAGAAGTGTTAAAGACGCATTAACAAAGGTCTGATATTCATTTCCAGAATTCTAGAAATCCATTTTACACAGTGGCTGGAAGCAATGATTTGTTCATACCTCAGTTGGTGTTCGAAGTTTGGCTCTGGGTAGTTTTCCAAAAGACTCCTCCTAGCTGGGCGCCTCATTTCAAGTGTTCATTTTCTTTTTTTTGAAGGAGTATTGATTTTAGGGAGCAAATCGCCCCTCCTAAGGAGCCGTGCCAATCTGGGGTTGAGCAACATTCTGGCCTGTTGTTATAGGAGTCTGAAATCTGCACTTTGTGGGTTTGAAATAGCTGCCATTCGAAGGGAAGGTGCTGCAAATGGTTCGTGTATGAACATACCTGCTATGTGACGAAAGTTTGCAATGTAAGGATGATTTTATATGGCTGTTAAAGCTCGGTTCAGAACTGTTATCAGGTCTGAAAGTACTTTCTTAAGTCTGATTTTTGTTGTAGTTCATTGCTAAATGAATGTAAAGAATTCCCTATGATGTTGGTGCAAATGCTATGTTGATTTCCTTTCTTTGCAATATTTTCTACGGTTATCATGATGTATTGAAAGCACTTGAAACAAGAAAAAACCTGCAAACTATCATACACAGCAACAAACACAAAAAAAAAAATAGGGGGTGGCCATCACATATTTTTGCCATGGTTTTCTCTCACAAGGGTTTCCACGTAAATTGTGTTGTTATTGTGTTACTCATTATTTGATTTATATGTGCTAAATTTGATTAAATCTTAAAGTGATTAATTAAGTTTTAAAAAAAGGATATTGTTATACTGATTCACCCTCTTCCACCCCCCAAACCCCACCTCTCTCAGTATAACCGTGTGCTCATCAGGTAGGTCATGTTTACTTTTAGTTATTTTCCTTTATGCAAAACCCCATTGATGATCTTGTGAAGTGTGAGTATCTATAAATCGTGCTCATAGGTTTAGGTTTAAGAGCAATGTTTAGTTTACAAGGAGATTCACCTACTATTCGAAGAGAGGTTTATGTGTGGTGCTGTTCTGTTTTGTGTTGTCTTGCAAGAGACAAGTTAAAACACTTAACACATGTGACATATGATTCTAACAAGATTTAAAGGAATTTGTAATAATTAAAACAATAATAAATACAGCCAGCAAATGACACATACAAGGTAATAAGATTAAGGATGTTTTATAAATATTAAAAATGCATAATAGGTTGGAGATGTAAAAAAAAGGTTCTAAGCATATTCTAAAGTGTTACATACCGTGAGCATCAATGTGAATCTAGATGCAACCATAAGCGATCTTGTTTTTTCACGATGAACTTCATTTGCAATGTAAATTGCAATCCAAACTCCTGAGATGAATTTTTTAAAGGATCAATATATTAGTATTGTCATATGAATATACTGCAACACATCATACACAATATATCAAGAAATGTGAAACTAGATACAACCATAAGCCATGCCATTTTTCTACACAGCAACCTTCATTTGCAATCCAAACTCCTAGGTTAAATGTTTGTATTAGTTTTAGCATATGAATATACTACAATACATTATACGCAAGATATTTCAAGGCTAGAACAAGATGACATGAGATAAGTTACATTTTGCCTTATATGTTCATAAAATTTTATTTTAACTTGACTACTCTTGTAAGGACATCTTGTTCTATTGAAATGTAAGTGCTTTGTAGTTAACTCCACATATTTGCTAAGTAGAAAATAAATTATAATCCAAATCAAGAAAAACTTGGTATGGTCATTGATAAGTCTCATGAACATTGGATAGTAAATCTTTAATATCATTTATAAAGAAAGTACAATCTTGCTTCACGGGTCTTTATTCAACAATTTCCAACATAGCATAACTAAAATTAAAAAATTGACATCACAAAGGTAGAAAAGATAAAAAACTTGTATCTATTTTTGCGTTCCAATTGTTTTGATTATATGGGAAAACCAGGTTTTGAAGGGACCCGAAACCCTTTACAACTTAAGAAACAAGATGCTGCTCAAAAGATACTACAATAAGACACCAGCAGCAGACCACAACCCAAAACAACAAAAGAAACAAAGTGCTGCTCAAGAGATAAAACAGTAAACTATCAGCAGCACCCAACAGCAACAAAACGGAAAAACGACAGGAAAGAAACCGAGTCCCAACAGTAAACAGACAACAGACAAAAAAGAGAACAGAACACTATTTCATATTGCTTAAGGTGTTGGCCACATCAAGCTTCTGGCTCCTATGCATTTCAATCATGTCCAGCAACTCTTTCTTATCAACTTCAAAGGACTTCTTCCAGTCAGCTGACCCTCTAATAGTAGGGCCTTTACCATCATCTATCGCACCTTTTTTCCCTTTACCTTTGGCTGAGTGATCTTTCTCCATTAACTCAGAAAAATACAATCAGTCCTCCCTGAGCTCACAAATTTTACGAAACAGGACATCTAAAGAGTCTGCACTATTCTTCACTGAAATGTGACAAGCATGGAGAAGCTTCTTTATATCCGCATTAGTATTCAATATCTTGGCTTCTAAACCAACCAAGCGCTCTTCACGCAGGGATTTGAAATCATGGAAAGAGCCCTCAAGGTCCACAATTTTGTCGATCAGAATATCTGAAGTCGAGCCTTTCGGAATATTCTTCAAGTTCTCCTTCAAACCCCTTATTTTTATGTTAACCTTATTAAACTCCTGAAGAGTCCATTTAGCTAACTTAAAAGTTCCAATGGCCCCTGCCCTTGCCATGTCCAGCAGCTCAAACATAGAGGTGGAATCATCATTGAGATAGGAGAAGTCCTCAAAAAGGGGATTTACCTTTAGAGGCTCTGACTTTGCATGCTTCTTCTCAACATCCTCCTCATCCTGACCCTTATTTTTGTCCTCCAGCTCCACATTGGGAGTGCTATGAACTAGGGAGTCATCAATTTCCACCGCCTTTTCAACAGAAACTTTCTCCTCACAGAGCACCATGGTGTCTTTTGCTAAATCTTTCGAGGCCTGGTTCTTCAATTTGGCAATGCATTTGGAAGCCCTCCTCGGCTTATCCTTGGCCTCCGTAGTCAACACATTCTCCTACAAACCCTCCTCATTACCACCACCTTCAGCTTCTCATTGGCCAACATCCAAATCTACATTCCTGGGAGAGGAATTGCCTGAGCCCACCTCTGTATCCTCACTGTCAGAAAGAGCAAGGCGCTTAGCTGCCCGATTGCTTTTAAGGTTACCCTTCTTCCTCTTTTTCGAGGAGGTAGTCACAAGGGACGGGGACCCTTCTTCGTCTTCTTCATTCCACTCTTCTTCATCAATGTTGGTATCCGAGCCAAACAAACCAGAAGCATTGCTCGAAATCTTCTCCTTGCACTTAATAGCAGGGGCAGGGAAAAGAGCTTTAACATGCTCCATGATTAAAAGAATGAGACCCTAATGGAGGACCGGAGCCCTCCTATCTTTTAAATGAGCATAAACAAAAACCTCCATGGAAGACAACAGAAAAAACGGAAAGGAAATAAACAACCCATGCCTGAAATGGTTTAAAAGAGTAAAATGGTGACCAAGGATTGCAGTGAACCTGCCTTCCAAAGTCACATACCACATTATCACCTCCACAATATTCGCCCATACCTTCTTGAGGGACTTGCGCTCATAGCCCCAACTTTCCATCTTAACAAGTTTTTTCCGTTCGTCATCTTTGAAGAATTGGGCCATCGCTTCCTCATTGCTCTTCTTGTCCCTATAAAACTTACGGCCAACCATCGGCAACCCCGTCACAGTAGCTATCAGCTCCTAATTGATATCAACTACCAGGGCCTTTATCTGGAGCTTACGGTTATGCTAACAAGAAAAAAATTCCGCCGAAGCATTTGGGTCACGCCCATGCAATCTTTCTAAAAACGGCATAAAATTCTTGTGATGGAGAATCCTCCATAGCTTCTTCTTCTTCCTCAGGCTCGCACAAGAGTGCGGCTCAATTCTGCTTCTGTCACAACCCATATCCTCAAAGACCAAAAGAAGAAAACCCTTGCAATAGTCACTCGACTAAAAGCCAGCAAACCAAACAAAACCCACAAAGCGTGTGAGTCAGGAAATGGTACTAACAATTAAATGACGCCACTGCATCAACTCAACCAATGCCATCATTTCTCATTAAGATCCTAGCTTTCTTGAGAAGGAGAGAGCCCTTCTCCCACGCATGATACTCATTTAACCTAACAGCCTCATTGGCAAAAAAATCTGCCAATGAATTACCTTCTCGGAAAACGTGAGAAACGCAAGTCTCTTCACAAGAACTTAACATGATTATAGTATTTTTTATTAATTGATACACATTCCAGCTAGGCTTATGAGTGCCACGTAGATAATTGATGATATTTAAAGAATCACATTCTACCCATATTTTAGAGTAACCCCTGTCCACAGCATATTTTATGCTTATAAACGCAGCCTCCGCCTCCACACAATGATTTATCTGATTTCCCAACAGGAGTGCCACCGCACCTAAGAGCCTACCATCCTCATTCCTCAACACCCCCCCACAACCTCCAGGTCTAGGGTTAACCTTCGTTGCCCCATCAAAATTAACTTTAACCCACCCTGAGCCTCCACTTAGTGCTCAATCTAGCATTTAAGTTGGACTTAGAGATCGCAGAAGGAATAGAGGGGATCTTCCAATTAGAAGTCACCAATAGGTCATACCCAGCCAAACAAGCAGCAGGGGCACAACGAGGTGACTCAAAACCAATGAGCAAAATTCTCCAATATCGCCCCACGAATCTTGATGAAAAGACTGCCAACTTTGAGCTTAGAATCACAAAAGATTATGTTATGTTCTTTCAATATTCCCCACGCAATATGCACAGCCATAAGCTCCCAAAGCCATCAAAGAATAGAGGAAGTGGAGGGACACTTCCACTAGTCAACAAATTTGTCAAGGGAGTCCAGGAAGACCCAATCCAGATTCCAAAGACCAAGAAATTTACTCCACAGAATAGAGGAAAATTCACACCCAAGGAAGATATGGAAAGCACTCTCGGCATCAGCTTTGCAAAGAACACATCTATTCGGAATTGCAAATCCCCTTTTACAGAGATTATCCTGTGTTAAAACTTTACCTTGCATAAGCAGCCAGAACAAGACATTCACCTTAGGGATCAGCTTCTTGTTCCATAAATTCCCCCAAAAAGGAAAAGAATCAGGGTTTTCTAGCGAATTAACAAGGGCAGAAGCTACCGAAAAATTACCATTAGCACAGGGAGCCCAAACAACCCTATCCGGCCTAGGAAAAATGGGGATATGAACATTGCACAAGAAATCCTTTAAAACCTTCAATGACGGGTCCCAATCCTAGAAGTTCTTCCACTCCCCATTCTGAAAATAGTCTACCACCCTAACGCCAAAGAGATGTTTGCAAATAGGAACAACAAGAGGAGCCCAGGGAAAATTGATCAAAGGTTTAAAGTCACACAAAGCATCCTCCCAAAAAAGAATTTTGGTACCATCACCCAGCAGCCACCTAACACCATTTGCAATCAAATCCCTACAAGGAACAATATTACTCAAAAAACAAGAACCGGAAGGGATATCATCAGAAGTTAGCATATTCCAAGATCTCCCAAAGCCATGCAAATATTTGTTTCTAGCCAAGGAGGCCCAACCAGCTTCCCCATTGAGGAGCCTCCAAACAGTTTTTGACAAAGTGCCTTATTGAAAGCTTTTAAGTTTCTGATGCCAAGGCCACCCCAGTTCTTTGGTTTGCAAAGAAAATCCCAAGCCACAAGAGGAATTCTAGCTTTTGTTTCAACACCCGACCACAAAAATCTTCTCATGATCTGTTCCATTTTCTCCTCAAATTTGACAGGAATTCTAAAAAAACTCATTGCATACAAAGGCAGATTCTAAAGAGTAGAGGAAATGAGTTGTATCTTCCCCGCTTGACTAAGAAGTGCCCCATTCCAACCCGCCAACTTTCTACTTAACTTGTCCATAGACCCAGCCAGGACTCTGGGATCCTAGAAATACACAAAGGAAGTCCCAAGTAGGTAGACAAGAGCTCACCCCTATTGCACGAAAGAATCCTAGCAAGCTTTAATTGCAAAGCTTCAAGGGTATTAAGGAAAAAAAATTGACTCTTAGGAAGATTAATACATTGTCCAAAAGCCTTCTCATAAGCCTCAATCAGCCCCTTCACAATTCTGACTTCACAAACAGAGGATTCACCCATCAGAATAGTGTCATCAACAAATTGTTGATGGGTAACTGGTTCACATCTAGAAGAAGGAGAAAGGCCCTTCAGTAACCCGATCAACAAAGCCTTCTGGATATTTCTACCAAGAGCCTCTGCCATCAAGATGAAAAGCAACAGAGAGATAGGATCTCCCTGCCTCAAACCACACGAACTCCAAAAAAAAGGGGAAGGAGAACCATTCACCAGCACAGCAAAAGGAGTAGAGATGAGTTGATCAACAAGCTGAAGAAACTTCCGAAAGAAACCAAAACGTTCCAAAAACTCCAACAGAAATCTCCAGTTTACCCTATCATAAGCTTTCAAAAGACCCAATTTCAGGAAGAAACCCGGCCTCTTGTTAGCATTAAGAGAATGAGCAAGTTCATGAACAGTTATTATAGAGTCCAAGATCTGGCGACCCTTAACAAAGCCACTTTGTTGTTTTGAGATCAGATCAAGGAGACACTTTTGCAGTCTAGTGGCAAGCACCTTTGAAAAAAATTTATAAATGGAGTTACGGAGACTGATCGAACGATACTCACCAAAGCTATTAGCATCAATTGACTTGGGGATCAGGACAATGAAGGTTGCATTCAGCTCTCCGAGTAATCTTCTAGAGCCAAAGAATTCCTCAGTGACATTAATCACATCTTCTGCAACAATCTCCCAGCACGACTGAAAGAATAGAAAAGGAAAGCCATCAGGCCCAGGAGCCTTATTCCCTTCAAAAGAAAAGACCACATCCTTGATTTCCAAAGCAGAGGGGATGGCAGTAAGCTCCCTATTCAGATCCTCTGAAACCAGATGGGGGATAACTTCCAAAGAAGCCTCCACACTATTTTGGTCCCACACCAGATCGTCCCTAAGCAGATGCTCAAAGAAATTAGCAGCCACTCTCCTAATAGCCTCCACATCCTCCAACAGCATACCATTAGCCATAACCGAGGAGATCCTGTTAGACGACTTATGCCTAAGGGTAGTAAAGTGAAAGAACTTGGAGTTGCAGTCCCCAGACTTTAACCAAATTGCACGAGATCTCTACCTCCAAAAATCTTCCTCTTTTGCAACAATGTCATGGAGGTGAGCGAGAAGGCCATCCTCCTGCAACTGGAGATCCTCCAATAAACCCTTTGACTGAATGGCATCCTAAACACTATCCAGCCTTTGAATAACAGAATTCTTAGAATCAAAAAAATGGCCAAACGACTCCTTATTCCATTTCTTGAGATTTCTCTTCACAAAAGTCAACTTTTTGGCCACTTTGAACATCGCACTGCCAGCAATATTCACTTGCCACCATTTCTTAATACAATCCATAAACCTCAGATCCCTCAACCACATGGCTTCAAACCGAAAAGGAAAACGCTTCTTACCCCCAAGCCTATTAGCCACAAAAGAGATAGGGAAATGGTTAGACCTGCATCTCGTAATAGTGGATACGGAACAAGCAAAATCCACAAACCAAGAAGTCGACGTCAAAGCTCTATCCAACCTAACTTGAATATTTTCAGCACCAATATGCCTGTTGGACCAAGTAAACTTGGCCCCTGTCATCTTCACATCAATAAGAGCATTGTCATCAATGAACATTCTTAAATCTAGACGACTATCAGATTGGCCTACGAACCACCCACTTTCTCATTATCACAAAGGGGAGTGTTGAAATCTTCCATAACCAACCAAGGGCTATCCAAAAAATTAGTCCGAAGATACCCAAGATCATCCCACAACTTCCTAGCCCTCTTCAAATTAGGAGCATACACATTGGAGATAACCCAAGAGTAAGAATCCCTAATCAAAATAAACTTTGTCTCCACATGGTTAAAACCTTCCACAATTGGGAAACCTTTAATCAGCCTAGCATTCCAAAAAGAAGCAATGCCACCCAAAGCTCCCTCAGAGCTAACCCCATGAAAGCCATAGTCCTTAAAGAAGAGGTTCTTTAAAGCTTCCAACTTATCAATTTGCATTTTCGTTTCTTGGATCAGCAAAATGTTCGGCTTATGGTCCCGGACCAAGTTCTTCAGGAGGTCCTTTTTGTGCACATTATTCAACCCCCTGATGTTCCAGGAAATAATCTTCATTTGAACAAGGAGGGGGTGCTCTTCGAGCATAGTTCAAAGAGGGTTTTTTAAACCCCTTCCACAATATCCCACTTGCGATCCCTCTCCCTGCTTTTTTGCAAAGAGGGTCTCCCCTGGCCCCTCTGTTCAGACCCACACTCCGCTTTTTGCCTTCTCGTGGTAACACCTTTATGGGGATGAGGAGGAGAAGCAGAGGACTTCTTTCTGCCCCTCACCAGAATATAACCTTCTTCATCCTTACTCCCTGTATCTGCAACCACCAAAGCACCCCCTCCAACCACCAGCCCAGACGCACGATCCGATGGGGAGGACGGGGTGACAGTAGGCTCAAAAATGGTACGTTTAGGGGAGCACAAAGTATCTAAAACATGATCCACATCCTATTCCACAGACTGGCCGGCAACCTCATCCACAGTTTCCCTAGTCTCCTTGTCAACCTTGGGATGAGAGACAGAGTGATCTTCAATATTAGCTTCACCCTCCATGACTTTGCCAGAAACTGACTCACCCTGCTCTGGTGGAGCCGAAGTCCCCTTGGCCTCCTTAACCTTCCAAACTTTAGTTTAAGGAATAACCTTGGGCGGAGCCACCTTAGCAGGGCAGTCCTTAGCCTAGTGACCTGCTTTTTTGCATTTGAAGCACGCAAACGAAAGATTTTCAAAGACAATCTATTGCTTCCAAGAGCCCACCTTTAAGTTAAGGTGAAAAAATTCAGGCATCACAACATCTTGATCAATCATGACACAAAATTGTGCTGCAACCAACCGCCTTCTAGAGAGAGTGGCATCGTCAATAGAGACTAACCACCCAAAAGAGTTAGCCACCGCCTTAAGCACTTCTTCATCCCAATATTCCAAAGGCAAGCTCGGCAACTTCACCCACACAGGGGCTGAATGAAAAAGGCACCTGGAGAGATCCATCCCGGGCTCCTAAGGGCATAATACCAAAGTAAGACGCCCAAAATTCCATGGTCCTTTTGCAAAAACCGCTCTCAGGTCTTCATCACAGGAAAAGGCAAAGGAAAAGAATCCTTTAGCCATAGACGCAACCTCAACTTGGCCTTTCAGAGCCCACTTCTTACGAACCCAGGTGAGGACCCCCTCAATGTTAGGTCGAGGACCTAAAAACTTGCCTACCAGAGAAAAGTCCATTCTAGCTATATTTTCATCCACAAGAGAGTTTGGAACGAACAAGGCAAAGCCACCTTCAATTTTAGAAGACACTGATTCAGATGCAATGCCTTTGCCTTTTCGAGGAAAAAAGGTCAGCCCATTTCTGCCCAAGCAAAGATGACTGCCCGCCAACCGGCTATTTCCTACCGGAACGTGCTCAATTCGGGGATTTCTTAGATTAGCCGCAGATGATTCCCTAGTTGGGGCCCGCCCATTATCACCAGAAGCCACATGACCACCAGGAGCCTTTGAAAGCGCCTCCGTCAATGGACAGCTAGCACAAGATTCCTTGGAAGCCTCAACCGTACACTTACCCTTGGAGAACACATCTTTGACCACATCCACACCGCACGACCCGTCCTTTCCAACAGTGCCAACAGAGAGCACCAGCGCATCCACACCGCACGATCCATCCTTCCCAACAGCAACAACAGAAAGCCCCAAATCTGTAGACTGACCGAACTGGAAGTCGCCATGATTTCCAAGGAGTGAGTTCAAATTCAAATCACTCAAGCCCGCCACCGAATCAACCTTCTCTCCAATTGTGAGCGTAGAAAGAATGACTTTTCTATAAAGAATTAAATAATACTCAAATGATAGAAATTATATTAATGTCTATGAATGACCAAGAGTAGGTCAATGGGACTCAAGAGTACACCAATTTGCAAATAAAGTTCTAGGAGGAGAATCTTAGAGAGGCCCCACAAAGGGGAGAACCAAAAAAAATACAAAATAGCAGGGAACCACCAATACAGGTGGTCAAGAAACCAATACAAATAACTAGGAAGGGGGAACAAGAACCCCAACGAACATAAGTTGAGTAGTACTAGAGAGAGAAGGTTTCATTGAGTATCACAGTTTGGGCTAAAAATGGAGGAGTCGTTGATGTCATTGTTGATCACTATGAAAGGGCCAATACAAGATCTAATAGTGCTCCCAGAGTGCCTAAGGCCAAGAGGGCCAAACAAGGAACTCCCTCTAGAATCACACCTAATATCCAAGGCTGAAGTAACTTTTGTATTAGTGAAGAAGCCTGTAATATGTGTATATCCATATGGGTGGGGGGCTGGTCAAAGAGGTGCCATTGAGAAGGAGCTAAATTGCTTTGTCGAGAAGAAGTCGATCCACAATGATGAGGGTGAACACACTGAGGTATAAGTTGTGAGAGATGACGTCTCACAAGTCTACCTATGTCAGTGTGTGAAGTAGTAGTATCTAAAGGTCTTTTAGAGTTGTTAGTCTCCTAGATGTGATGGAAGAAGGATGTGAACAACCTTGAGGTTCTAGGATCCCTAGACACCCCCTATAAGGATTTAAACCAAAGGGTGGCAACATGCTATAGATAAAGGGCCAAGCATCACTAGTCTAAATATCTAAACAAAGTAGAGAGATTGTTGATTGAGTCCCTATGGAAGCAATAATATCTCCTTTAATCTCATAGTAAATGGGTCATCTGAAGATGAAATTCTCTTGAGTCTCCACCTCCTAGAGGGAGAAAAGACATGTCCAATCTTGGTGAAGAATATGACAATCTCTATCAACCCATAGTTGGTGAGAACAAACCCTTAGTTTGCTAATTTGAAATCTCAATCCATGTGACCAATGACACTAGAGATACCAAAGATGACATAAGATAGCATCTTCCACTTGTAAGAAATTTTCTACATAAAAAATAAGCTTTAAGTTGAGTAGCACAAGAGGGGAGGTCCAAGTTACCTAGATGTACTATATGTAGAGTCCCTCCTAGGAACTCTAGTTATGGTCTCCTTCAAAGAAAAGGGTCGAGTAGGAGCATCCAAGAAATACAGGAAAGGAGGGAGCCTGTCAATAGAGATGCCAATAGAATTGAGCAACGTAGTCTTAGAGTACCAACAATGATGTTGCTTAACGAAGCCCAATGACACAATCCACTCAAAGGAACAAAGAGCTAAGTATGAATACATGTCAAGACTAGAAGCTAAATCCTCCATGGATCTAAATCTATGGATGTAGAAAGTAAGCCAGAAGATAGTCTCGAGATGCAATGGCTAGGCAACAAATTCAGCTCAGACAATGTCATGAAAAACAATTCACTTGTGACAGGGCATGCATTGTAGCATGAGAGTCTAGATCTACTCAATATGAGCCTAGTCAATGGATCCCAAGCTAGCCCCCAAAACTCAGATCCATATAAATCTATTGGCTTGATGATGGTATCAAAAGACACATCTTAGAAGGGATATCTTAGAAGTGGACTTGAAAACACTAATTCTCCAAAATTGATAGAGAGGTATAACCCTTGCAAAGACATGAATGAGAGACAAGTTTCATGTTGGAGGGACCAAAAAATTGTACTACCAAGTATGTGTTCATCGAAGAAATCTCCAAAGCTGCCCATTGTAGAAAAACTAAAAACTGAAAAGTGAACATTTGGAGATGTTGAAAATCATGACCTTAGTTTGACCAAGGTTGACCACAAGCTAGCGGAGTTCACAAAAGAAAGCAAGGCCATCCAATTTCCACTATAAGCCTTGAGCAAGATGAGAGAGGAGAACATCAGTTGCAAAAAGTAGAATGGCTATAATCACCTCATGTAGAATGCAACCATCACCCATATGAGTATGTTGTTGAAGAAACTCCTCCAACTCATCAATGTAAATGATTAAATGGGTCAAAGAGAGAGGACACCCTTGTTTGACCCCAATAGTACTCCTTATAGAGTTGAAAAGATCGTGAGAGCTATTGAACTGCCCAATAACTATCTCCTAAAGCCTCCAAGTTGTGGTAATGAGAGAATCAAGAATGCCTACATCACACATCCTCTAAACAAGCGTCTCAGAACTAAGTCAAACACCTTGAAATTTATGAAACAACTAAAGATTGTGGAAGATTGGTGATGAGACTTCTCAATAATAACTTTAAGATTAAAGATGTGGTCAATGGTCTAGTAATATCTCTTAAAGTCAGCTTGCCACATTAAAGGAACCCATATAAAAATATATTTTTCTTCTCTTCAAGAAACCCATGTACATGGTATGGAAAACATAGAGAGATTGCAATTTCAATTTTTTTATTAAAATACTTAGTAAGTTTGCATATAGCCCATATGACATTTAACTTGTGCAAGACAACATAGATATAGTGAAAAGAGGTTGTGTATTGCAAACAAAATCCCTCAAAATTGGATATAGAGAGACAAAAAATAACACAATAATTGCTATCCTCAACTATTGAAACTAAAGGAGATAATTTTGGAGGATGTCACATCCATGAGCCCTTCTCACCCCTAACCAACATCCCACATGATGAAAAGTAGAGATTCTTTGAACTAGTAATATAAGATATAAGGCCTTGTGTTAAGGCAATTTTCATCATCTTGTAGCATTTTATGATTTACACAATTGTAACAAACTTGTAAATTCAATGTTTTAATGACAACTAGATAGATAAAAAGGAATAAAAGAAATTACATTACTATCCACAAATGAGCAAAGTAGGTCAATGGGGCTCAAAATTACTTTTAGTTACAATAGAAAAGTACTAGGGTTAAAGGAACCCAAGCTCTTGGAAATAAATAAACACGAACAATGTAAACATAGCTATATGGGATAAAATCCCAAAGTAGACAAAACTCAAACCATTTGATTGGAGTGCAAATACAAACAACCATGTGGAAGGATTCCATGATGAAATAAAGCACTATCAAATATATAAAACCTAAATTTTGAGGCTAGGAACCAATATTGTTACATGTTTGTAGCATGGATTGGGCTAGAAAAACTATCATCCATCACCACCACAAGAGGGCAACCACATGATCTAATAATGTCCAATAGGGAATGTTCAAGGCTAAGTAGAGTAGTCTAGATGATTTGAGGAGGAAGCAAGTACTCCTACTAAAACCTCTCCTAACACCTAAGATTGATGAACCTTTGGAGGTAAAGAAGAAACTAGGAACATGTATGTGTTGTGGCCCACACTGCAAGGGAGACTAGAAGGCCTCAAGACAATGAAAAAGCATCATGCCTATATTGAGAGTTAGACGATGGGGCATCCTAGTAGTAAAATGCAAAAGAGGAGTGCCATTCACCAACCTATTCTCATCAATGTGTGAATCAATAGGTTTCAAAGGAATTAAGGCCAACAATGTTTGTTCCAAGCTAAAAGGAGGTAATTCACCTTGTCACATTAGGGGGCCACCTATAAGCTCCAATGCTTGAATATGGATACAAGAAGGAAAAGAACCAAAACCTTTTGATCAAGGAAGATGAAGAAATTGGGTAGAGAACCACAAACATCTACACTAGAAATGGTACCTCTCTAGGACATCATAGCAAACAAATCACTTGAAAATGAATTATTCTTCATACTCAACTTTATAGAGAGAACAAAGATCAAAAATCCCTACCATCTCACTAGAAATGATAGTTTGACTCAACTCTTACTTAGTGGGAGGATACCCTAGACTAATCAAATGGATACTCAAGCCATGTGGCTAATGATGTTGGAGATATCCAGGCATAATGATAGCACCTTAACAATTACTAGTAAATGCTCAATATCGTCAAGGTTTTAATTAGCACCTTTCAATGTGACACAAAACAAAACAACATATATAGTAAAACAAATCTTTGAATAATGAAGGGATGCTCCCTTTTAGAAGAGTGAAATAAATGACAAGTTTCCCTACAATTTCATTTTGCAATATCTAGAACCTATGGGATCTTAAGCATGCAATACAAACAAACTTAAACTAAAACGTGTATGTTTGTTCTCAAGCTAGGACACAAGGTGTTTCAACACTTTCGCGCTAGAAAAGGCCTTTTATATTTTATAACTATCTCATGTAGAAGAAGATTTAACACAACTAATTAACACTTGGAATTTTTAATTAAACATAGAGACTAAAAATCATAAGTAAAACTCAATCGGACTCAAACAAACACAAACATGAAGGATTATGAATTAAATATGAAACGATACATACAAAGCTATGATATTTGTTGGGTGAAAATTATGCATTCAACTTTTCGATAGATTACACAACTAGGACTTCAGCCACAACTATGTGAGATATGAATCTCTCCTCTCAGAAAAGGGGAGGCGCCCTTCTTACTGCTGACGGAAGCGACGGTAAAACAAATAAAGTAATTACACAATGTACACAATACTTACGAAGTGGGGGGGGTGTGTCACATTCATCCTTCTCTCTTTTTTCAGAGAAGATGTTTACAATGCTTCACTGTTGGAAGTTCTCAATTCTTAATAACTTTAAACGATCAACTAGCAGTAATACCAATACCTCTATCTTGTCAAAGCAAAGCGTAGAGATACCAGAAGTAATTAACAATAAACAAGTAAAATAAAAGGGAAAGCTCACGAAGGCACAAAGTCGTTCCGTAGCTTTATCAATGGTGGATTTGTGATAGATGTGTCGTTTGTCGCATTAGAAACATAAAGTCTTCTTAGATGCAGCAATTCCTCAAACAGCATGAACAATTACAAGCGCAAAGTCTTGTAGATCATCCAACCATAGTTAAACAAAACACAATTGTAAATCTAAGTAAAAGATGTAACACAAAGTTTACATGAATTGCTTAGAGTCTTTCAAATATCACTTACTAATTACCACCAAAAGAAATCAATTCACAAGACTATCGAATCCAACACAAAGTCTGGTTTGCAATCTTCTTCTTTATTGATCAAATTTTGTTTGCAAAGTATGAACACAAAGTTTCACAATTTGTTTCAAAAAGGGCAGCACTTCGTTGCAAAATACTAAAAGATACCTAATACAAAGGAAATCCCTCATATATATGGAAAGAGGGAAGAGCAAAATTAGGAAACTAATTGAGAGAATTAAGGAAAGTTGGGTGAGCGATTTAAGGAGATCTCACCTAACTTTGACCAAAGTCAAAGTGTAATTTGTTTTCAAAAGATTACATCTCGAACTTGGTGCAATTACAATTTACAAAAAGACATAAAATGTCAGGAAATATTTACAAGATGCATAATGGGAAGCATCAAAAATGTCTAACACTAGAGATCAGGAACCTTCATGTTTCCTTGCTTTGGGCGCGGAAGTCTTCGTATTTCTTCCTGGTCTCCTGCACGAACTTCTCATCTGGACCAACGGTGTAACCACAATGGTGTGAATTCTCGTGATCGATCTCATGGTAGATGAGTGAACCTTCTTGCACCTGTCAAGATGCGTTTTCAAGTTATCCAATGTGAGCCTTGTATCACAAATGACGTTCAGAGAGGCTTCTGAAAAGTCTGCGTTGTCAATCATCTTCATGATGGCTTCCTTGAAGATCTAGGATATTTCTATGGCTGGCAGGAAGATACGATTTTCGTCAAGAAGTTGTCCTGGTAACTCCTTGATACCTTTTTCAAGAATAATACGATGCCCTTCAACATCTTCCTGCACTTTGTGGAGATCCT
>VDFB02358969.1:0-15831 GCA_007258455.2 Sequoia sempervirens
ATATCTATATATATATGTATATATATATATGTGTGTGTGTGTGTATGTATATACAGCTAAATGTATATGTATATATATATATGTGTGTGTGTGTGTGTAAAAATTCATGTACAACTGCGTGTAATTTGAAGAAAGAAATTCTGGTTTTTAAAATTGTTCAAAGAGTTCACTGGCCGTGCACACAGAACAGGACATTTTTCAGGGTTTTCTTACTGGCGTTGAGCAACATAGGGCGCAGGAAAGCCCTTGCCCTTCCCATGGGGAGGGGGCGGGCTATGAGGGGCTCGCACCTCCTCCACAGGCCACGGCCTGTGGAAGGCGCGAGCCTCCCACAGTGTCGCGTCCTTCCCATGGGGAGGACAAGGGATTAAATCCCTTCCTCATTCCTATGGATTACAATTTCAAAACTCAAAATAAAGAAGAAATTTCATTCAGTATATCTGCATTCGAATTTATCTCAAAGGCATTTTGAATTTATCCAGATGACAGAGTTTTTATGCAGACCATATATGCATATATATATATATATATGTATATGCACGGGAATTCGAATTCCTGTGCATATATATATGCATATATATATATATGTTTATATATATATTTGCAATTATACTTGAGAGCAGTTTAATAAATTGCAGAATTTGCAACAGAATGAAAACCCTAATTCTGAAGAAAAGAATGTGTATTCTATATTGCAACAAAGAGAAGTAAGCTATTACCCAGATTCAAACGAAATTGGAAAGATTTCTCAGTTGTTTGTACTCATATCATGGAATAAAGCATTTCACTCCTTCCATTTCCTTACTGCAATTTTAAATTAAAAGAAGGCAAAGCATAAAAAGAACCTGGCAAATTTTGCTTCCAGTGCAGATGCCCAGCAATACCTTCTTCGCCTCTGTTCCAGAGCTCTCGGATATCCCTCAATCGAAGTCCTCTTTTCTCTCTTAAAGCTCTCTTCCTCTTTTCGAGGATCATGCATAAAATTTCCAGATGACAGATAAAATTCTCATGCAAATTCTAAGGATTGCCACATGCCAACTGCATTGTTGGTTTTAAGATAGAATTTCCAGAGCCCAATGTTCTCTCGGGCTGTTCATTCCTCATTATTTTTGGGAAATTAACCATATACAAAACAGAAATATATCCCCTTTTATGCAAACCTATAATTTCATTTTATGCAAACACAATATTCTATTCCATTATTTGTTTTGTTTTATTTTTAATTATATTTCTTTTAAAACAGATTTTTCCTTTTTGTTGCTCAAATATAAATGGGGATTAATTAAAATAGAATAAGCCATATTATTTCCACAATTTCTAAGGTTAATTAAACCATATTTTAAATTTGCTATGCTAATCAATTTTCACGCAATCACATTGAAAAACAGACATGACCTAATGCAGCTACATGATTTAAGTGGTGTGTGCGTAATCGAGAGCTTCTCCTCTTTTACCCTGTCGGGAAGCTAACCTTCTTTTCCTCAATCACACTCTTGGCCTTCGATCACCTGCAACTCAAATGCACTCAGGCGTGCAAAAATGAAAGTGTATTAGTAACCATTGTAGAAACATAAATTCAAACAATAATTAATCAACATTCCTATTTTATATAAATGCACTCATAATTCTTAAAAGAAAACAATTTTTTTTTTTCTACATTCCCATACATCAAAGCATTGTAGTATATTATATTGCTCTAACACGTATCATAATTCGTATATTAAATCCCATAAAGTCATGGTCAAACATTATCAAAATAAGTCATGGTCAAAATAGCATCAAAGTATGAGACGTGACATCCTTCCCCTCTTGGGAAGAGACATCGTCTCGATGTCTAAAAGCAAATTACATAACAAAATTGAGATATTAGTACTTCGTAAGTCTCTATAAAGAAAATATAAATATGCTAAGGTCTCAAATGAGGAAAGATTCTATCTATATCCTCAGCATTTTCCCAGGTGGCATTATCCACCGAATACTGGTCCCATTGGACCCTGTATTGCATAATGTCTCTATTACGCAACTTAACGTTGCGCTCTTCCAGAATCCTGACGGGTTCCACCTGTATCACCCCTGGGTCCTGGACCTGCAATGCACGCCAATCAAGGATATGAGCAATATCTGGATGGTAAGGCTTAAGTACTGAAACATGAAATACATTATGTATCCGGGATAGAGCTGGTGGCAGAGCAAGCCTGTAAGCAACTGGATTCACCACCTCCAAAACATCAAAAGGGCCAACAAACCTAGGAGCCAACTTAGAGTTCTTGCCGAAAGAGATTGAACTCTTATGCGGCCGAACCCTCAAAAAGACCTTATCTCCTGCAGAGAACTGCCTAAAGCTCCGGTTCTTATCTGCTAGACTTTTCTGTCTATCTGCAGCCTGCTTCAACTTTTCCTTAATGATTTTCATTTGGTCTTCCATTTCTCTGAGCATCTCAGGGCCAATCACCACCCTGTCTTCTACTCTGTCCCAACTAATGGGTGTCCGACATTTACGTCCATAAAGGGCTTCAAAAGGTGCCATGCCCAAAGAAGCATGGTAGGAGTTGTTGTAGGCAAACTCCACCAAAGGCAAATACTCCTCCCACTTATATTGCTGCTCCATACAGTACATGCGGAGGAGATCTTCTACTACCTGGTTCACCCTCTCTGTCTGACCATCGGTCTGAGGATGATATGCGGAACTGAAATTTAATTTAGTTCCCAGGGAAGAGTTTAATGTAATCCAAAACCTAGAAGTCATTCGAGTGTCTCGATCTGAGATGATCGTCTCTGGCACTCCATGCAACCGGAAGATTTCCTGAACAAATTTTCTTGCTAAAACCATTGATCCATCCTTGAGATTTCCAGGAATGAAATGAGCAACCTTTGTCAATTTATCCACCACAACCAAGATGGTATCATGTCAGTTTTTAGACATTGGTAACCCCTGTATAAAATCCATAGTGATAACCTGCCATTTATACTCTGGTACCCTGTGAGGATATAAGAGTCCTGCCGGATGTACATGCTCAGCTTTGACTTGCTGGCACTCCAAGCATCGGGCTACATGGGACGTAATATCCCTTTTAAGTCCTGGCCAGAAGTACAGTGGCCTAAGTCCTTCCATCATTTTTGTAATACCGGGATGTCCTGAGTATGGAGCATTGTGGAACTCTTCTAGCACCAACTCTCTCAAGTTTGCAGAACTAGGAATGTACATTCGTCCCTGGTATCTCAATAGTCCATCTGATTCTAATATATAACCCTCATATCGACGATCGGAGGGATTTACCCCAAGGGCTTGTTTCACCTTTTCATAATATTCATCCCCAAAGGAGGATTGCACTACTTGTTGCCTGAAATCTGATTTTATGGTAACCATGGCTGCAAGGTGCCTCCTTCTACTCAGGGCATCAGCCACTCTGTTTTCCTTACCTTTAATATATTCAATCCCAAAATCATACTCACTCAGGAATTCCAGCCATCGCCTTTGTCGGGCATTGAGATTAGGTTGAGTGAAGATATATCTCAATCCTGCATGGTCTGTCTTAAGTTCGAAAGGCTTTCCCAAGAGATAATGTCTCCACATTTGTAAAGCATGGACTATGGCTGCCAATTCTAAGTCATGTGGTGCATAATTTAATTCATGTTGTTTTAACTTCCTTGATTCATAAGCTACCACTTGCCCTTCTTGCATAAGAACTGCTCCTACCCCTTCCCCTGATGCATCAGTAATAACTGTAAAATGGCCATTTAGATCTGGCACAACTAGGATGGGTGCGGTAGTGAGTTTCTTCTTAAGCAGCTGAAAAGCTTTCTCACATTTATCGCTCCATTCAAACTTCTTTTCCTTCTTCTGTAGTGCAGTGATGGGTGCTGCAATTGTTGAGAACCCCTGAACAAACTTCCTATAGTATCCTGCAAGTCCCATGAAACTTTGAACTTCAGAGACATTTTGCGGGGCTGGCCAATCCATAATTGCCTTAATCTTTTCTGGGTCCACTCTTACCCCTTCCGCTGAAATCACATGACCTAAATAATGCACTTCGGATTGGAAGAAAGTACATTTAGACATCTTTCCATACAGCTTATGTTCCCTTAGACGCTGCAACACAATCCTCAAATGCTTCTCATGTTCTTCCTCTGACTTAGAATAGATCAAGATATCATCAAGAAAAATTAGGACAAAATTATCCAAACAATCTCGGAAGACACTATTCATCAGGTTCATGAAAGCTGCAGGAGCATTACTTAGCCCAAATGGTAGCACGGTAAACTCATAGTGCCCATACCTTGTTCTGAAGGCAGTTTTGTGAATGTCTTCTTCCTTCAGTCTCAATTGGTGGTATCCTGATCTTAAATCAATTTTTGAGAATACCTTGGCATCTTTCAACTGATCAAACAAATCATCGATGCGGGGAAGCATGTATTTATTCTTGATAGTGACCTTGTTAAGCATTCTATAATCAATGCACAACCTCAAGGTACCATCTTCTTTTTCACGAAGATGACTGGTGCTCCCCAAGGTGACACGCTTGGCCTAATAAGACCTTGCTTCAGTAATTCTTCTAGTTGGGCCTTGAGCTCAAATAATTCTGTTGTATTCATCCTGTAAGGAGCCTTAGACTGAGGTTCTGCTCCTGGAATCAGATCAATAGAAAAATCAAACACACGCTTAGGCGGGAGCTCAGTCAATTCGGTAGGAAAAACATCCTCAAATTCTTTCAAAATGGGATGATCATTAATTGAGGATTCTTTCTCATCAAGGTCCTTGACTTTTATTGCAAAGATAGTGCATCCCTTCCGACTTGCCTTTTTCAACTGCATGGCAGGAGACTTGCCTAAGCTCTAAAGGCTTTTTAATACCACAAAGCTCCACTTGGTTTCCTCGGTCATCAAGACACTTAATTGACTTCTCTTCACAATCCACTAGAGCCTTATGTTCAGAGAGCCAATTTATCCCCAATATCACGTCGTAAGACCCCAATGGTGCAACATACAAGTTCACCTGCATCTGAAGGTTAGGGAGTTCAAGTTTGCTGAAATACATGCATTGCTCTACCTTCTTCTCTACCCGGTTTCCATACTGAACTTTCCAAGAATTTTCCATAAAACTTGGTCTAACTGATAATTTAGTCAAAACATGAGGATCTATAAAACTATCAGTAGCACCTGTATCAATCAGAACAGAAACAGGGCATCCAAATAATTTACCCGATAACTGGATGGGAGTTGCTTGATAATCTGCCTAGCGATTGTCAACCGCTGCATGAATATGATGTTGATTTATGTTATTTTGCTTGTTATTTCTCTGAGGGCACATACTGGCGTAATGCTCGCCACCACAGGTATAACATCCTCCACGAGGTGCTTTGGGCTTGTCAGAAAAATCTCTCCTGTTATTATCATTCCTCTTATTGTAGTTGCCCCTCTTGTTGTTATTGTTCCTGTTTCCTTCATTGCGGTCCTGAGGACTACCATCCCTCTTCAAATTTTTGATTTTCCTATTTTCATTCCCTTGACTGTCTTGTTTGCTCTGACCACCCTGATTGCTATTACCTTGACGATTCCCTTGGAATTTCTTATTGCCATACTTGGCTTCCCTGCTCTTCTTATAGTTAGCAGCTTGTTGCAACTTGTGTTCCTGTTTGATTGCTAAATCAAAAACTTCATCCATGGTGGTTGGATTATGCAGATCTATTTCATTTCCAATTTGAGGTCTAAGCCCCAAAATAAATTTTTGAACTCGGAATCTCTCATCATGCTGGTATTGGGGTGCATACTTAAGCAAGTGAGAGAATTTCTCCCAATATTGAGTCACTGTCATGCCACCTTGTATAAGTACCTGGAATTCTGTCATTTTCTTATCAAAATGAGATTGTGGTAACCACCTCTTCCTAAATAGTTGTAGGAACTTATCCCAAGTTACTTTCCCATGCATAAACTGCTTATCTGCCATTTCATTTTCCCCCAAGTAGCAGCCTCACCGGTGACTTGATATGAACCCCATTCATCCTTTGTTTCATCTGATAGATTTCGTAGGGAAAAATACCTCTCCATTTCTATAACCCAAGCTTCTGCCCCAGCTCCAAAGGTTCTCCCATCAAACTTCGGAGGAGCGACCTTCTTTAGGTCTTTTCCCAGCTCCTCAGCCACCCTATTTAGTTTTTCCTCTTTTCCAGGTGGTTCAGCATTTGCTTCTCCATCAGTTTCATTTGTGTTTAATCCTTGATGGCCATCTCGCCTCCCTTGTTCTAATTCTTCAATTCTAGCCCCCTGGCTTTGCAGCAAGGCCAAAATTTGATCTAGTTTATCATTGGGACCTCCACGAGATCCACCAATTCGCTGGTACACTCTATTTTCCATTTTAGGTCACCCTGATTAAGACACAACGTCATACGTAGTTAGGCATAGGTCCTAGAGTTGAACCATGCTGCTCTGATACCAAGATGTAGCGCTCGGAAAATTAAGAGTGTTTTCAATCCGTTTAAATCAGTATTAAAGAGAAATTAAGAGTATTTTCAATTTATTCAAATCATTATAAAAGTTTTTCAAGTAGTCAACATTGTTCATAACACTTCCAAATGAGCTTAATAAAAGAGAATTTAAATTGCATTTCGTGTATAATAATAATATCAATGTAATGTATCAAGATTATACAAAACATAAGTATTTCAATGACTTTCTCATATACATATATTCAACCTCACTTGGAAGAATCAACAATTCTAATAGAAACATCTTTTCTATGCTAAGTTATAAAACTTTAACTTCTCAAATCAATGTTATATTAGATACTTTTGAATCATACTTCTATTTCAAAGTTTCAACAAAGAATGTCAAATATATATACATTTACAATGGGCTTCACAAGCCAATCCTGAATAATACACAAGTACATCAATAGCAAATAAAACTTGGAACCACCAACCGCCGTGACACCTTCGGTCTTCTTGCGAGCTGGGGCCAAGAATGTGATTCAGGCGCCTTTTCCGCCCAACCACGAAGTCCATGACTTCCCAGGGTTCCTTCCTAACTCGAAGGAATCCCATTCTGCATAAAGGGCCTAGCAACCCGAAGCTTGATAAGCGGAGGGAACTCTCGTCGTGCACAGTACTATATGCATTTTCTAACATGAGAAATAAACACATTTCTTGCAGCAAGGAGGTGTGAGACTCAAATACATATATGTTTCTAGGCTTTTAAAATAAAAACAACCCATCTATTTCAATGGTACAAGTGCTTGGCCAAGCATAAATAATACAAGTAAATGGTAGTTTAGAAAAGGTAATACTACCGTCTCTGTTGGTCCACCGTCGGCACCCTGTCCCGGAAGTTACCATAGTGAAGTATGAATAAATACCAAAGCAGAAAATTATGCATTTTCGTACATGTTTCAATCATTCAATTAATTCTAAAAGAGTTTCAAATGTGAATTTCAGAACATTCTTTGTAAATTCAGTAGTAAAATTTTGTTTATTCCTTGGTAAGTAACCCTTTTCTAATTTGGATAAAGGCTCTGTTTTTAAAGAACATATATGTCTTAATACTTTTCAGTGCATTATTAGAAAGAAGATTTAATCAATTTGTTTGAATGGAACAGTGTTTTCTATTTTTAGTATGTATTTCTATTCTTTCCAAGCTCAGGCTGACTGAAAGTGTAATTCCCAATTTTCATACAGGTTTCAGAGTAATAATAATATACTGAAACAGTGCAATTTATTCAGAAATTCAGAGGTTTGAAAGATAATCTTGCATTCAATTTTCATGTTGTATTCCTTTACTCAGGATTGTACTTCTGTAAGTAAGTATATGTTAAGGTAATCAAGATGCTTTCCAGTTTACATGGTTTCTCAAAGACATTTCTGTTCTTGTTTCAGGTTTAACATTTCTGAGATATTTGTGTATAATTAACAGAGTTCATACTACTTTCTGGAACTCGTTTACTTGTTTCAACTTGTATCTTGGCACATATATGCATGGATATCTATATATATATGTATATATATAAATATATATATATATGTATGTATATACAGCTAAATGTATATGTATACATATATATATATGTGTGTGTAAAAATTCATGTACAGCTGCGTTTGAAGAAAGGAATTAGTTTTAAAACTATTACAAAGTTCACTGGCAGTGCAGATGGCATTTTTGAGGTTTCTTCTTGGCGTTGAAACAGCATGAAAGTGACCCTTACTCATAGGGGAGGCGGGCTGAGACTCGCCTCCTCCTGAGCCCGCTTCGGCTTTGTGGGCAAGCCTCCCCGTCATCCCTTCCCATGGGGACAGGGATTAAATCCTTCCTCATTCCTGGATTTGTTTCAAAACTCAAATAAAGAGACATTTAGTTCAAATTATGTCATTGAATTTATCTCAAGGCATTTTGAATTTATCAAATAGCGGAGTTTTTATCTGAACCATATATGCATATATATATATATATACGAGTTCGGGTTCACCATGCATATATAGATACATACTATATATATATATATATTTATATATATATTTACAGTATACTTGAAGCGATTTAATAAATTGAAATTTGCCATGAGACCAAAAGCCTTCCCTAATTAAAGAAGAAAAGAATGTATTCTATATTGCAACAAAGAGAAGTAATATGCAGTTCAAAGCAGAAATTGGAAAGATTTCTCGAGTTGTTTGTACTTCATATCTGGACAACATTTCACTCCTTCATTTCTTCTGCAATTTCAGAGGCCAAAGAAATAAGCATGAAGAACTGTGGGAATTTGTGCTGATTCTTGTATGCAACTAACCGCCTCATTCGAGGCTCGGATATCCCTGAATCGAAGTCCTCTTTTCTCTCTTAAAGCTCTCTTCCTCTTTTCGAGGATCATGCATAAAATTTCCAGATGACAAATAAAATTCTCATGCAAATTCTAAGGATTGCCACATGCCAACTGCATTGTTGGTTTTAAGATAGAATTTCCAGAGCCCAATGTTCTCTCGGGCTGTTCATTCCTCATTATTTTTGGGAAATTAACCATATACAAAACAGAAATATATCCCCTTTTATGCAAACCTATAATTTCATTTTATGCAAACACAATATTCTATTCCATTATTTGTTTTGTTTTATTTTTAATTATATTTCTTTTAAAACAGATTTTTCCTTTTTGTTGCTCAAATATAAATGGGGATTAATTAAAATAGAATAAGCCATATTATTTCCACAATTTCTAAGGTTAATTAAACCATATTTTAAATTTGCTATGCTAATCAATTTTCACGCAATCAATTGAAAAATAGACATGACCTAATGCAGCTACATGATTTAAGTGGTGTGTGCGTAATCGAGAGCTTCTCCTTTTTTTACCCTGTCGGGAAGCTAACCTTCTTTTCCTCAATCACACTCTTGGCTTTCGATCACCTGCAACTCAAATGCACTCAGGCGTGCAAAAACGAAAGTGTATTAGTAACCATTGTAGAAACATAAATTCAAACAATAATTAATCAACATTCCTATTTTATATAAATGCACTCATAATTCTTGAAAGAAAACAATTTTTTTTTTTTCTACATTCCCATACATCAAAGCATTGTAGTATATTATATTGCTCTAACACGTATCATAATTCGTATATTAAATCCCATAAAGTCATGGTCAAACATTATCAAAATAAGTCATGGTCAAAATAGCATCAAAGTATGAGACGTGACAGTAAGGCTTACATTGTCCAAAGCATGTATGTGTATTTTTCCTCTAGCCTTATCAAGATCAAGGGTGAAAAGAGAGGGGTACTTGGATAGGATGGAAGGATAAAGATATAATAAGGGGTGTATGATGGAGTATATGGATAGGATGATCAAAATCAAGTGGATAGGATATGGATGCATTGGAATTTGACCCCTAGGCTCTTCATCAAGATCAAATATTGGAATGGAATATGAATTGATTTGGATAAGATGGGAGATATGGAATGAATGATATGGATAGGATAAGATGGATGGAAGGATATAATGCATGAAGTATATGAATATCCTTAGCCTTTTTAAGATCAAATGAGGGAAAAGGGGGGATGAATGTAAGTAGGATAATGGATAGGAAATGAGGGATAAAAAGGGAGTATGGTAGGTAGGATAACATGGATGAAACTTACCCCTAAGTGTAGAGTGCAAGAGGGTAATGGATTACACATGATGCCTGTTTGCTAGGTTTTCATCATGGTACTTATCCAAGGCACCACAAGAAGTGGTTTTCACCATTGGACAAATGATTTCTCTTTACTTTTTACTTTCTATTTTTTGGGAATAGGAAGGGTAGATATGGATAAGGATATGAATAAGTGGATTTGGAAGAAGATGGATGTATGATAGGGAGATGAAGGGAGGACTCAATAATCTAGTTCCATGGATGGTATCCCTTGAAGATGTGCTTCATTAGATCATGACAATTGGAGGTATACTCATAGACGTTGGTAGCATGATAGTAAGGGGAATAAAATGGATTTATGCAAAGAGTTGGATAAGAGGGATGGAAGGATGAAAGATGGATGTTGGATAATGGATGGGATATTGGAAGACTTGTGGATGAGTGAATGAAAATTTTGCAAGATCAACATTGGCACACACCTTGAAGGGTGGTGGAGTTGTGTAAGAGAAGTGGCTTTTGAATTTGGAGATTTAGATGGAGTGGATGTGGATTTTTAGATATAAGGACCCAAAATAGATGGAGGTGATAAAGGATTATTAGATGGGGTTAAGGACTTAATATTGGATGAAGCTTTTGGATAAGCAAGTTTGGATGCCAATTCTAATTTCTTTGGGATGCATTGATTTTATGAGTATTTTTGGAATCCACATGGTTTTTGACTTTGATTTTTGCTTCATGGGCCTTTGCGGCCTTTGGTATTTATCTTTTTGATTGTAGATCATATTTTTCTTTGTTTTTGCATGTCTTTTTGATGGGACATGTTGATCCTTTAAATTTTGTCAATTTTTGACTTTATGCATTTGAGATTTGACATCCAAATTTCTTCCAAGAGAAATGGGATTGGTGGATGGATATGAATGATGTGGATGTATTATGGATGTATTGGTGTAGTTATGTTGGAAAAGGTTCAAGGGTGTGTGCCTTTGTAGATCTTGATTAGGGATATGAGGTGATGGATAGAGAGGATAATGGAATTTTGGAATAGGATTGATAGGTGGTGGAATGTAAGGACCCAAGATGGATGGAGAGGTTGGAGGAATTTCTTTTGGACATAAGGACCCAAAATGGAAGGAAGGGATGAAGGACTGGGATTTGGAATATGAGGGCCCAAGATAGATTTTGAGGATGGGTAACGTGGACATTTGGATTTAAGTGGAGGGATTTTGGATTTGGGGTGAATGGAAGGAGTACCAACATCTAGAGACTTATAGCCAAGGCCATGATAATTAGGATTTTCTTGGATTTGGAGGGGTTCTAAGATGCATTGCTCATGGAGGCCTAACCCTTTGCCTTGATAATGCATTTTTTGACAAATCCTTTTACCAATGGGATACTTGTTTTTTTGAAAAAAAGATGTGAGTCCATTTTGAGGATGGTATGGCATGAAGGGAATGATAGGCTCTTGGAGGAGACCAACTTGGATGAAAGTGGATGAACCCAATTGATAAGTGTGGGGTTCATGAGTAGCTTGGATAGGAGTATTGGGATCTTGTGGAGGATTAGGATCGTGACATGAAGGTGAAGGGGTTGTTTGATCTTGACTTAAGGTAGGATCATGGGATGGGGTGGAAGGTATAGTTTTCTCTTGGTTATGAGATAGAAGGGGATCATGACATGGGGATGAAGGGATGATTTGATCTTGAATTAGAGGAAGGGGATCATTGCATGGGGTAATGGATGGAAAGCTTTGTTCTTGTGATGGACTAGGGTCATGCCATGGAGGTGGTATGATAGGATCATGATATGAGATGGATATGCTAAGATCATCAAATGGGTTGGATATGGTAAGATTATGAGATGGTATGGAAGGGATGGCTTTAAATCTTGATATGAAAGGGGATCATTTTGAATTTCTTGATCAATGGTAGGATTTTGATCAAAGATAGCTTTATCTTGGATTCCATGTTTATCTAGAAGGATTTCTTGGGTGGACTTAAGGATAGGATCATGAGATGGAATGGGATCACAAGAAGGAGTACCTTGATCTTGACATAAATGGGGATCTATGATGTCATGCTTTGGATCAACGAGGTCAAGTGAGTAACATGGTTGATTTTGTGTAGGTGATATAAAAGTGGAAAAACATGAAATGGATGGCATGGATGAGATGGATGAGGTGGAAGTGGGTGGAACTAGAAGGCTAGGACTAGCATCTTGTGAAGTAGAATTTTACATGGGTTCTTGTACTCCTTTAAGGGTGACTTTTGGTGGTCCTTTGATGGTAATTTTTGGTGATCCTTTGATGGTGATTTTTGGTGGTCCTTTGATGGTGATTTTTGGCTTGATGATGGGTTGACTAGGATGTGAAGTGCATAATATATAGTTAGGTATGGGTGTTGGTTGAAAATGGAGGACATTTTGGTTTCCCTTGTCAATGGATGAAAAGGATAACATGGAGGGTGACATGATTTGTGTATAAGTTTCAATGGTGGCTTGGATGGTGTTTAGGATGATAATGGATTAGGAAGTAAATTTTTTGATGTGGATTATGGAGGGTGGTTATGATAATGATTAGGACCTCTATTAGACAAATTAATGAAGCTTAGGGTCTTAAGTGATGGATTAACAATGGAAGTGGCTGATTGAGATACTTGGGATGATTTGAATTAGATGATTGGGTATGATTAGGATAAGATGGATGATTGGAAAGATTAGGTAGATTAGGATGAAATGATTAGGATAAAGGGGGGGATGATTAGGATGAAATGTGATTAGGACGAAGGGGGGTGACTAGGATGAAAATGGATGATTAGAATGCTTAGGAGGACAATTAGGATGAGGAATGATGATAATGATGGAAGATGATGATTAGGATGGAATTATTGAAAGGAGATAACTATGATGATTAGGGATGTAATGATTGAAATGGAAATAAATGATTAAGATATGATGAAAGATGATTAGGATTAAAAGGGATAATTACGATAATTGTGAAAGGTTAGAATGATTAAGAGGAATTAAGATGATAAGGGATGATAATGATATAATGAGATGATTAGGATGGGGAGGAATGATTAGGATGGAAAAAATTGGTTAGGGTGAGGTGATTAGGATAAGATGTTGGATGGTTATGACAACTAGGATGGGACAATTGGTTTGACTTGGATGACTATGATAGGATGATTAGGTTGAGGAATGAGGATGCAAAGTTTGAATTGGAGATGATGTGGATAGCTTGACTTGGAGGACACTTAGATTTGCTTTTTTTTGAAATGTTCCTAATGTTTTTAGATTTTATTTTATTTTTTGATTTTTTAGATTTTTTTTTTTAGTTTATGGTTTTTCTCACTTGATTAATATTTAAATCTTGAATACACATTCACACACACAAGAAAATATTTGATTCAAGATGTAATGCAAATGATTATGATAAGAAAAAACTTCCAAGAACAAGAACAATCCTAGCAATTATTCAAGCGGGCAGATTGGCTAATGGTCTTAAACTAAGATACACAAGGATCTAGGGATGTACTCTATATACCTTGTGGGTATGTGAGGCCCAATTCCGTGAATTTGAAAGGAGAATAATGTCAAACATATGGGAGGAGAGGGCAACCCACACTCTACCTTCACTTCCCAAAGGTATAAAGTTCTTTGGGGCTTAGCCAAGATTGAAAAGATTTTACTTCCAAGAGGCATGTCTCTAGATTCACCCCTCGCTATTTATACTCTGTCGGAATGCTAAAGTTGAGGTTGTCCCCTAGAGTGATCACTTCTCTAGGAAACCCCCTTAAGAAGGTTACACAAAAGTGATGCAAATAATACTTTTGATCTCTGAGATCATATGATAATGAAAGGAGAGAGCATACACATGTATTTGATCACACAAGCAATGTTCACTAACCTTAGAAATTGAAATATGTGATGTGAAAATGAGAGTGTTGAAACATTTTTTTGATTCCCAAGATCATATGGAAATGCAAGGGAAGAGCATAGACACCTCCAAACACAAACAATATCACCAAGCAATACACACACTTATTCTTTTTAAGCCCAAGTTGAAATGTGATTTTGACAAGACACTTGTTCTTTTTAAGCCCAAATTGAAAGTGTGATGTTGTAAACAAGGCTAAGCTAAAGATATGAGTTGAAAAGTGTGCACCTGGATTTTATTTAGCTCCAAATTTTTGTCCAATTGATTGAATTTGTCTTTTGAAATGTTTATTTTTCTGCACATTCACAAAACCAACAATAAAGCCAAAACCCTAACAAGATAATTGATCACTAATATTAGAGGGTTAGCTAGTCAAGAAAAATCTGATTTTTGAAAATGTTTTTGGCATAAAAAATAAAAACACAAAGAACAAAACCTTACTGAAATTTTAAGAGCTTTCTAAAAATGTAAAGAAATCTGAAAAATTTGTTAATTTGTACTCAAAATTAATTTTTTATAAAAACTAATTAAAAAATTATAAAAAAATAAAACAGGTCCAAAAATTCTGATTTTTCTATTGAAATCTCCCGTCATTATCCCAAATCTGCAAAAAAAAATTTGTGAAAAGATCTACAACTGTTTGAGAGATATAATCAAATATTTCTAAAACCCTAATTTTCAAAGATCTGATTTTTGTCTAATTAGTTTTTATCCAAATTTAAAAAATAAAGAACAAACCCCTATTAGAATTCAAAGAGATTTCCAGAAATATAAAAAAAAATCCGAAAAATTCTCTAATTTTCTCTCAAAATTATTTTTTCATGAAAAATAATTAAAAGCATATCCAAAAAATCTGATTTTTGGAATGAAAGCTCTTGATGTTGTCCCCAACCTGTAAAAACAAAAAATTGTGAAAAAATATGCAGTCGTTTGAGAGATATGGTCAAATCTTGAAAACTAGGGTTTTGTCCAAAAATGATGCAAAACCTACAACAAAAAGGATCCAACTCCAAAATTCCTCAAAATTTGTCAAAATATTGAGCCAAAAATCAATTAGGGGGTTCATGTCGGGTTCACCAAAATGTGGGCATCCAAAATGGATAGAAATAGAAATATGCATAAAACATAATTTAAATCAAACCAAAATGCATGCAAACCTCATGAGATTGAATGTAGTATGTTGAGTTGTTGAAGATTTGAATGTGGTTGCTCATGATTCTAGCAACATGGCATTGGCATAAAAGATGTTGATGTATATAGAGTGTAGATGTCAAAATGACAAGGATAAAGGTATTTTATAGAAAAGACAATTTTGAATGAAGGGCTAGGATTAAAAGCTAATAAGATATGAAAATCAATGGCCAAGATTGGTTAGGACTAAATTGGGGAAAAGATAGGACTTGATTAAGGATGAATGTTTGTGATTGAATTATAAAATAATTCAATCAAGGGTGGAAAATGAATGAGACAAGAGAAGATAAGAATGACACGGATAATGAGGTTGGCACATAAAAAGAGGTCATAGGAGAAAATTAAATAATTATAAAATTATTTAATTTGGGAAGGAAGGTGAATAATTAAATAATAAAAGCATTATTTAATTATAGAAGACATGTGGCATGTTGACTTTTAAATTAAATAATAATTTAATTTAAACGTGGAGGAAAAAGATAAAATATTAAATAATTAAAATAATTATTTAGTATTAGAGGGAAAGGTGGAAAATAATTAAATAAATAAAATTTATTTAATTATGGAAGAAAAAACTAATGAATAATTAAACAATTAAA